>KZ627156.1:1090822-1115960 GCA_002917775.1 Glaciozyma antarctica PI12
GGTTTNGNCATTNNGNGTTTGGTGTGGTGATAAGGGGTGATAGAGGTCGGGTGAGGTTGGGGCTGTCGACGACGACGAGCGCGACGACGACGAGGCGAGGTCAGCTGGGGGTTGGGAGGGGGAGAAGGGTTGGGGACATACGTGTTGAGCAGTGTGTAGTGCTTGAGGTGCGAGCTCGGGTGCTGAGAGCTGACTTGAGGATCGAGTGAATGGAAGAAGGAAGAGAGACGAACGCGTTGAATGTTGAAGTGTTGTGAAGCTTCGAGCTTGGAAAGTCCGGACTCCGGTCGACTTCGCCAGAATCAACAAACATCGCGTTGCAAGGTCAGGCGCTTGCTCTTTGACTACTTCTACTACATTTATCGCTAGATTCAGCTCGCAGCGAGAGGAGAACTGGAGCTGCCGTGTCCACGAGAAGCGAGGGGCTCTGCCGGTGCTTCAAGTTGGGGCTCTGGTCTAGGGCTGTGTGATCTCGCAAGCCCACAACAATAGCTGGTCTGGGGTTTCTTATTTCCTTATCGCACAAAATGTACCTTTTAACGTCGTGAGGCGAAGGAGCGACGTCAAACAGACCGCAGACGGCGGAGCGAGGTGAGAGTGGCGAAGCCTGGGTTCTTCGCTGACTCGAGAACGTTGAACCACGTCCCTCTGCTTCTCGGAATACCCTCAAGTGGAGCGGGCAAGCCTCCAGTACTGAGCCTGCCACACGTTCGACAATGAACGCGTTCGTCAATCGGAACTGGCACCCGAGGCTTGTTGGCTCGTTCACAGAGACAAGATGCAGGTCGTAGAAAGGTACTTTAGCGGCATAACACGTAGGGAAAGAAAGCTGTGCGAAGTGGGAGGAGTGAGAAAGGAGACGACCGAGAGCGTGGCCCTCCAACGTTCAACCTCCACCGACTCCCTCCTCGCCGCCCAGCCCTCGCCAGCAGCACCCAGCTCTTCTCTTACGCTCCATACGCCCCACCGAGACTGCACAGAGCTTCGAACCGCAAGCAACGCCGCCTCGCCGGCCGTGAGCGACACGATGGCACCTCAAGGCTCCCCCTTCTTCGACACTCGCCCAACCGTACACTTTGCTCTTGACGACGACTCCGATTCCGACTCTGCAGCAGATCTCACGACGGCGCGCTCCTCCCCTCTCCCCCAGCAGCTCCCGACACCTTCTACCTCGAGGTACTCCGACCTCGCAGCCGTGGACGATGCAGCTCCTTCATCACCCTCAACACGAGCAGCAGAAGACTTTTACTACCCTCCCAAACCGCTCAAATCGACCATCCCCTCGCGAGAAGCTGCGTTCGACCTGGATTCGGACGAGCTGGACCCCGAGGAGGTGGACGCGTCGGAGCCGCTGTTGATGGAGGGACTGCTGCAGAGTGGTGCGACGAAGAGGGAGCGTGGATTTCAGGATGGCGAGGGGAGGGTGGAAGGAGCTCGAGGATGGTGAGGGAGGGGAGTCGCCAGACTGGTTGACGAAGGGGGCTGGGATACTGGGAGGGATAGCCAACATGAGCAACTCGATTCTGGGAGCTGGGATCATTGGTGAGCTGGGACAGAGCTGTTGGTGGTGCGAGGGAGCTAACGGTGCTCGTAGGACTGCCGTACGCGTTGAGGGAGGCAGGCTTCGTAGTCGGCGTCCTACTACTCGTTGCGCTAGGCTGTGTAACGGACTGGACGATACGACTTATCGTTCTCAACGCCAAGATGAGCGGGCGGAAGACGTACATCGATATCATGGACGCCTGCTTCGGCCACCGGGGTCGCGCAGCCGTCTCGTTCTTTCAGTTCGCATTCGCTTTCGGCGTAGGTTCCCCTCTGCTCAGGGCGTCGCGCAGGAGCTGATCCCATCTTGCAGGGAATGTGCGCGTTTTGCGTTATTCTCGGAGACACCATCCCTCACGTCCTCGTCTCCATCCTCCCCGACGACCCTGGAGCGTTCGTCTCATTCCTCATCTCTCGCCAATTCGTCATCGCCTTCCTTACCCTCTCCGTTTCGTACCCACTCTCACTCTACCGGGACATCGAGAAGCTTTCAAAAGCTTCTGCCCTTGCTCTCGTTAGGTGAGCAGAAATCGTCGTTCCTGCGATGCCTGGGAGTCGCTGATACCCTTGTTTCGCAGCATGGTCGTTATCGTCATCAGCGTTGGAGTGCGTGGTCCCGGTGTGGAGGACAGCTTGAAAGGCGACCCCTCAGAGCGCTGGACTTTCGTTCGACCGGGGGTGTTCGAGGCAATTGGTGTAATCTCCTTCGCCTTCGTGGTGCGTTCCTCCTTCCTCCCACCTCGCTTTCCCCACTGATGCATTTCCAAAGTGCCATCACAACTCCCTCCTCATCTACGGCTCATTGCGAACCCCAACTCTCGACCGCTTCGCGCAAGTCACGCACATCAGCACCGCCATCTCCGTCGTCGCTTGCTTGTGCATGTCGACGTCCGGCTTCCTCGTCTTCACCGACAAGACGCAAGGCAACATTCTCAACAACTTCTCCAACGACGACACGCTCATCAACATCGCTCGAGCCTGCGTGAGTCACTTTTCGCTCGCGACGAAGCTCTCGCTCACCTCGCTTCTTCGCAGTTCGGTGCGAACATGTTTAGCACTCTTCCTCTGGAAGTCTTCGTCTGCCGAGAAGTTATGGAAACATACTTCTGGCCAGGAGAAGATTTCAACCAGCGACGGCACATTATCATCACTTCCGCATTAGTGTTCAGCGCCATGCTCGGTACGTTCCAGCTCTTTTCCCTCACCGCTTTTCCCTGACCACCGACTCTCTTACAGTCTCCCTCATCACTTGCGATCTCGGCCTCATCCTCGAACTCGCAGGCGGGTTCTCCGCCACCGCGCTCGCATACATCTTCCGTGCGTCCCTCTAATCGCTTTCTTCGCCTCTCGCTGACTACATTTCTACACACAGCTGCAGCCTGCTTCCTCTCGCTGAGCGGGAAAGGACCCAAGCAGGCAGCTACGCGTTTCGCAGCCTGGACGTGCGCGGCGTTCGGAGCGGCAGTTATGGTGCTCAGCACGGGATTGAGCATTCAAAAAGCGCTGTCGGGGACGAGTCGGAGGTCTTGCTAGTGGAACAGGACGGTTTGTGCGTGATTGTATCCCTCCTGAGTGCTTCTGCTCCAGATGGTCCTTCTCAGCGATTTGGGCGACGGAGGACGGCCGACGCGGTTCGGTGCTGCTTTCTCGTCGAGTTTGTAGATTCGGGGCTGCAGCATCGTTGCTACGCTGGTCTACGCGCTTTCCATAGCTGTAAGCCTCTGACTCCTGCCTGCTCTTTCCCGCTTCGCCTTCTCTGAGCCATGGAATCGTAGCGAGTCGTAGACCTTCCTCACGACACGTCTTCTGACATCTACCGCTCGCCGCTGATCCACGCCGACGTTCTCGCGTGCGTGAGCGCTGCAGAGCGGAAGGAGCTCAAGTCGCTGCGAGGGGATCTCAAGCAAGCGATCAAGGACGGCTCTCCGATTTCTCGACGAATCGGGTTCAAGATTCCTCAGATGTATCGCATGAAGGAGGCTGCGATCCACTTGAGTCCGCTGAAGGTACGTCGCGAGTTGAAGTCGAAAACGGCGCAAACTCATTCCGGAGCTCCGAAGGATTTAGACGGTGTCGTCGACGCGTACGTTGCGGTGTAAGCTCTTTGTCTTTCTCTTACCGCCTACGCTTACCTTTTGTGCTCTGCAGTATTGGCTGAGTACTCGAGTACATAGGATTTTGGAACAAGGAGATTGGTAACTAGTCGGGCTCTGCGCGCCCACGCGAGCCAGAGGGAAGTTCGCCACTCCTCTCCGCTCTCCCCCTTGCTCTCACCACTCAGGATGCCTTCCTCCCAAGACCACGGGTTTATCAGCCGCCCCACTGAGCGCCGCGAAGCGAGCGGCGAGGGCTACGGTGCGGCTCGCCCTCTCTCGGCGCCGTCTTTCCAGCTGACCCCTCTCTCTAGACTCAGCAACCATCCCTGAGATAGCCAGGGACTCTTCCCGCCCGTCGATGATGGCGCACAACAAGCCTCACCCGCGCATCCCTGAGCAGAGCTCGTTCGTCGAGTTCAGCACCACCGCTCCGGGTGAGCAACTTTGGGTGCGACCGACTTGGACTGGAGCTGAGCGTGGGCTTCGCAGAGGACTACGGCGAAGACGCGGACGCCTCTGATTCCGACTCGAGCGACAGCCTCGGCGCCGCTCCCGTCACTCCCTCCGGATCTCGCACTGGCCACACTCCCGCATCCTCGCCGCCCACCACGCAAAGCTCCCCGACGTCGGGCGACCGGATCGACAAGCCCTATCCGAGGTCCCCTCAGCAGCGCGTGAACCGATCTGGCAGCAGCAGCGGAGGCTCCGAGAGGCCCAAGGCGCGTGCGGATGTGGCGAATTGGGCGCCAGTCGGGCAGACGCCTGTTCTGAAGACGACGCTGCCTCAACTTCCCGACTTTCTCACTGCAGGAACTATGGCTCCGACTTCCTTCAATATCTCGCAAGTCCAGCGCGAGATGGAGTTTTCGATTGGCGCCTTGGTCTCGGAGAAGGTTCGATGCAGATCGAGCTGGGGGCGGCGGGGTGGAGCTGACGGCGACGCTTGCAGGTCTTCGAAGAGCTCATGAGCGACTCTCTTGGTCGCCACAGGTTCCGCGAGTTCCTTACGGCGAGTGGAGGAGACATCACCTCGTTCGACCTTTGGTGAGATTCGCGAGAACCGGACTCCGGAGACGCTCGCTCATGTTTGCTGTTTAGGGTAGACTTGCGCGCGTTCCAGAACATGACCGACAAGGTCAAGGTCACTTCAGTGCGTAGATCGCTTCATCTGCCTTCATTTCCTCATCTCCTCGCGCAGGTCGCTCTTCACGAGGTCTTCTCGCAAGCGTCGAAGACGTCGCACCCTCTCTCTACCGAGCTCAAGGAAGACGTTCTTTCGTCTCTGCGCCAAGTGAGTACATTCCCTGCGCTCTCTGATTGCGATCCGCGATACTGAACGTTGAATTAGGGCATGGTCGTCGGCGACTCGCTCGACCTTCCCCAGGAGCACCTTCTCCAGTCGCTCTACGCCGGAGAATTCCAGGTGCGACCCAGATCATCTCTTCTGAGAGAAATCGCAAGCTTACGAAATCGTGCGCGAAGGCTTTCCTTAAGCACAAGCTCATCGAGGAGGCGTCGGGTTTGCTCAGCTCGTTGTTCCTCTCGAGACCAGTCGCTGACTCGTTCACTCTTCCAGTGCGTCTCGGACAAGTCGGACTCACCGCGGACCAGAAGAAGGGCCTTGGTGAGTGTCTCCTCAAACGAGACTTGCGTGAGCTGACGCGACCGGGCTTCGCAGGCGACGCTTTCTGCTTGACGAACCCTCGACTCAAGGGTAAGCTCGCCACTCACCGTCGGTGAAACAAGCTGAGTTCCGTAACGTTACTCAGACCATCCGATCGTTCTCGTCTCCCGAGGATTCGAGAACCTCACTGGATGTACGTCTCAAACCTCAATGCGCGACGAGTCAACTCATTCCGTTCGCTTTCACAGACGCTGCCAAGTTCATCGTCGGACGCAACTGCAGGTTCCTCGCTGGCCCCGCGACGAACCCTGCGACTTCGAAGCGAATTCGTGACTCTCTCAATCGCGGCGAAGGCATCAACACCCTGGTCCTCAATTACAGTACGCGCTCTGGAGCTCTCTCAAACTACCGCCTCGCTGACGATCGTTTACTAATAGGGAGGAACGGAGAGCCTTTCTGGAACTTGGTTCGTCACCCCTCGGCGTCCTCGAGCTCTGCTAACCCTGCAACCTCGCTCTTCGCAGCTCTGCATTATCGTGCGCATCTTTCTACTTGATTACCGCCCTACTAACTTTTCTCAACAGCCGCTACGAGGCGTTACGGGCGAGCTGACCTACTTCATGCGAGTTTTCATCTTCTCATATTTCGCAATCGTCTGACTTCGTTCTTTCTCGCAGCGGTGGACAGACCGAGGTGCGTTTCGACGTGCTGCGTATCGCAAAACGAGTACGCACTAACCGATCTTCGCAGGTCACCGGAACTCTCGCAGCTGGCCACAGCCTCTCCTACCTCGTCGGCTCCGACCGCGATCCCACCGCTCCCGTCGCCGCCGCCGACGACTTCTCCCCCTCTCTCCGCGCCTACACCGCCGCTCTCACGACGAGCATGGGCGCCAAGACCTCCTCGGGACTCTCGGGGAGCGCTGGACCTGGTGGAATGGGATTGGGACCGATGCCGATGGGACCTGGAGCGGGGTTCTCGATGCTGGGGACGGAGAAGGGGAACGTGGCGGGAGGGCAGACGCGCGTGAGGCAGAATGAGTACCATGGGCCGGTCGAGAAGAAGGGCATCAAGGGGTTCCTCCATTCGCTCGCGGGGAAGAAGAAGACGACGTTTGGGAGGGAGGCCGAGGGACAGCAGATTGGGGGAGCCGAGGCGATGTGCGTTTGATTTCGCTACTGAGTCTTGGCGAGCGAGAGGCTGATTCTTGCGGCTCAGGTTCGACAAGCAGGCGAAGCCTGTCGAGGTCAGCGTCTTTCCATCGCGCTTCCTGCTACGCACTAACAACCTCACCGTCGCAGCTCCAAATCGCCCAGTTCTCGAGCGTTTACAGCAAGGTGCGTTTTCGCTTCGCAAGCGAGGTTGAAGTCGTTCGCTGAGCTTCGCTGCAGGTCGTCATCTTCCGTCGCAAGTCCCGCGAGATCTTGTTCGTTACTCCAGACTTCCTCTCCTTCGTCGGTGAGCCCTCCAATATTTCAATCCATGATATCGAAGCTGATCGTCTGTGAATCAGGCCTTCCGCACTTCTCGCCGAGCGACATCTATCGTTCCTCGCTCAGTACCTCGCTCTCTGTCAGTTCTCTTGATAGTCACTGACGCAGGTCTTCCGCTTCTCAGTCCAAACCGATATGCTCAACTCGATCGTCGCTCCTCAGGACGGCGATTTCAGGACGACGACGAGGAACATCAAGGACGCCTGTCGCGAAGGCCGATCTCTCTCGCTGGAGGTCCGTCTTTCGCTTCACTGATTCGTAGGAGCATGCGCTGATTCGTACAATCACCAGGTCGGGATAAAGGTGCAGACGCGCAAGAAGATGCTGTGAGTGTAGCGAGGAGCGAGTTGAGCGACATCTGCTGACAGTGGGGCTGCGACGGCAGGTACGAGGTCGGGTACAAATACGGAGTCCTGCACTTGACTCCACTAGTGGATCGGGATGGTGCTGTGGAGGCGTACGTTGGGATCGTCGGATGAGGAACGAGCGAAACGTCGTTCGTCGCTTGAGGGTGGAACTTGTTCTTTGCTTGACGGGTGGTGGCTTGGAGGGCGTGTTCGACGAACCCCCTCGCTAAAGATATCTTCGAATCTGTAACCAGTAGTTTGAATCTGCAGAACGCGAGCGGACGTAGGTTCAGCTGAGGCACTGGAATCTCGGGGGGGAGCGGACGAGAGTTGAAAGCAGTCGCTCGCTCGCCGAGCTCAGAGAAGGGGGAGGGACGGAAGGGTCACTCGTCTAGCGCTGATCTAGCGCTGTAGTATCTCCTAGTTCTGTTCAAGCAGCTTCAGGAATCGCACAAGATCTCGAGGTGCGGGAGAGAGCCCTACTCCATCCCCCAGAGACCTCTCCCCCCGAGAGCTCTCCCTCTTGACCTCCCCCTCTCACCTCCCAACCTCATCACCTCCGTTTAATCTCCCTTCACTAGCATGAGCCGACCAGTAGTTGGCACAGGATTGGGTACGCGCAACCTCTCTTCCCCCGCACCTCCAGACCCGCCGCTGACGCCCCCTCCTCCAGCTGGCTGTTGCACCGTCCTAAGCGCCATCGGCGTCGTCTTCCTCGTTCTCATTGGCATCGCATTCGAGAACAACGTACGGCCTCCACTACCTCACGTCGTCGGCGCAGCTCTGACGCCCTCCTGCCTCCCTCCCTCCCTCCCTTCTCTCGCGACCTCCTACCTCGTCACGCAGGTCGAGGTTCTCATGGGGTCGGTGAAGAGCCCACACGACGGGGCGGCAGTGGCGAAGAACTGCTATGCTGCAGCAGCAGTGTGTGAGTAGCGCGTTTCCCTGGGTTACCGGGTGGAGCGAGCTGACGTCTCTTGGGGTTCAGATGCTTGCTTCATCGCTTTTTGCGGATGCCAGGTAGGCTTCACTCCCTCTCACGCTTGCTTAGCTATCCATGATGCGGGAGGAGAACTGGGGAGCTGATGGGCTTGTGCAGATTGGACTGAATCGTCGGTACGCGAGGGGGAGTGTACGAATCTGAGCGTACAGGGAGCCGACAACGGGATTGGGAGGAGCTGGAGGGAGATGCATTGTACACGAAGATAGGCCTGCGCTCGCCGTGGAGGGAACTGAAGGAGGTGGACGCCTGCGTGTTGTCTGCTCAGTGGGTCATCTGCGTCTTATCGAGGCCTCATTTCGAGCTGGGACGGTCTCGAACTGCGTCGAACTGCTCTTCATGCGATGGAACAAGGATCAGCTCAACGATCCAGAAGATCTCTCCTCCCCGAGACGCTCGAACAAGTGCGAGACGTTGGCGCTTCTCTCTCTCCCTCCCCCTCCCTCCTCCCCTCTGCTTCGACGGGACTGCTCCTCTCAAACGCTCTCTCGGCTTTCCCGACTCAAGAGCGAGCGTGAAAGGGGTATCACTTCGTACAGAATGGATCACAACAGCTACTTCAAGCACGACGTGAAAGAGGAGAGTGGGGGAGAGAGGAGGGGAGATTCAAGGTTCGTACGTGGGATCTACGAAGGGAACACGATTAAAGGGAACTACTAGGATCAGGTAAGGTAGGCGTTCCAATCCACCTCGTCCGCCGGCGCCGCCCCAGGCGTCCCACTTTGACTCCCCAACTCCGCTCCTCCCGCACTCGGCGTCCCAACGCTCATCCCTGCTCCCGCGCCATTCCCAGCCCACCCGCCACCGTACCCTCCATACGACGTGTTACTCGCCATCGTCGTCGACGGCGCCGCTCCCGCCAGGAACGGGGAGGCCGAAGGAGGAGGGGCTTGTTGGTGGAGGTTCTGGAGCGCGTACTGCTGCTGAGATTGCGAGGGAGGTTGAGGGTACGAGGGTTGCTGGTACGAGAGTTGAGAGGAGGGTTGCGAGGTGGGAGGCTGCTGGTAGAAAGCTTGCTGAGAGGGGTGGGGTTGGCGAGGATCTTGTTGCGCCTTTTGGAGCAGCGCTTGCTGCTGGACTTGGTTGTTGAGGAACTGCTGGGAGCGAGAGCGAGTTAGGACCCGCGAAAGAAGTGAGAACGAAGCTGGGACGAACCTGCTGGCGTTGCTGCTGAAGGTTCTGTTGCTGCTGTTGCTGAGACTGCTGCTGTTGCGGCTGCATACCGTGCTGCTGCTGCTGCTGCTGCATCGCCCTTTGCTGCTGCATTTGGTGCTGGAGCTGCGCCCGCTGCTGAGCCTGGAGCTGCTGCTGCTGAGCCTGCTGCTGCTGCTGCATCGCCTGCCTCGCCTGCGCCTGCTGAGCCGCCCGCCCAGCTTCCTCCGCTGCCGCCTCAGCTGCCGCCTTCGCCTTCTTCGTCACGCGCGGGGCCTTCTTCGACGCCATCGACGACGACGGTGCGGGCGAAGGAGCGCTGCCTGAGCCCGCGGGAGAGTCGGCGGCGAGGGCGCGAGGAGTCGGTGCGGTGCTGTAGGGCGACTGAGGGGGAATGTTGGAGTAGGCGGGAGAGGGAGCGGAGGAGAAGGACGCTGGGGATTGGTGGGAGGGCTGCGAGTAGGGCTGGCCTTGCTGGTAGTACTGAGCCGACTGGGGTTGTCCGCCTTGCGCCTGTTGCTGCTGCTGCTGCTGAGAGAAGATACGTTGATGCGAGAGGACGCTGGGAGAGTAGCTGGGGTTGCCCGACTGCTGACCGTATCCCATCATCGACGGCGCCTGCGACGGATCTTGAGGCTGACCGATCGCGGGCGACTGCGACTGCGAGCGAAGCAATCCCTGCTGCTGCTGAGCGAGCCTACACACCAACCACCATCAGCCCGATTCGATGAACGACGAGGAGGAAGGGAACTCACTGCTCGCGAAAGTACGACGCCGAACTCTCGACCCCCGACGAAGGCTGCATCAACACGCTCGGCGGTGGACTCCCCGCATGACTCCCCGCGTAGCTCCCCGCATAGCTCCCACTCGTCTGTCGAACCTGCGCATGCCCCAGCTGCGGACTCTGCGAGTAACTCGGTGCCCTCGCCCTCGGACTCGGCGCCCTCTGTCCAGCCGGACTCCCCCCCTGCGGCATCCTCCCCATGACCGTCGCCGCCGTCGTCGCCGCCTGCATCTGGTGCAAGAGACCCTGCGCGTTCTTCTGGAGCTGGTTCTGGAGGCTGGGAGGGAGGGCACGGAAAGTCGGTGCGGTGATGATGGATTGGATCGAGGCGTA
Organism: Glaciozyma antarctica PI12; assembly: GCA_002917775.1. Taxonomy (NCBI): domain Eukaryota; kingdom Fungi; phylum Basidiomycota; class Microbotryomycetes; order Kriegeriales; family Camptobasidiaceae; genus Glaciozyma; species Glaciozyma antarctica. Next base: position 1,101,194 of record KZ627156.1, read on the forward strand.
CTGGTCCGCGATCGTACGAGCGTCGGCCGTCAACTGCGCTTGCGAAGGGCCGGGCTGCTGCTGCTGCTGCTGGGCTTGCTGAGATGGCGGGTAGCCCTGGTACGACTGCGATCCTTCCCCGTAGCCCGGGTACGACGCCGGCGACCCATGCGACTGCTGGCTGAGAGCCGACACCGGACGCGGTGGAGGAGGGATACCGATGTTGGCGTTTGGTCGAGGGCTCGCGGCGCCCGACGTTCCGTACGATTCGCCCCTCGCGAGCGACGGCGTCCTTCGCTGGCCATTCTGCTCCATCTCCTGCTGGTGCCTCTGCGCCGCGAGGTGCTGCTGCGCTACGAGCGTCTGCTGCTGCTGCGCCGCCATTCCCGCCGCTTGCTGCTGACGCATGTAGGCCTGCTGCTGGGGCGAGAGCTGTGCGTACTGGTTGGCTGGGCTGGGCTGGGGTTGGAGGTGCGAAGAGATTGCGGCGAGAGGGTTCGAAGTGGGGAAGGCGTGGGGTTGCGAAGGAGGTCGTTGAGAGGGAGCGGCGGAGATGGCGGGGGTTGAGGAGCGACTGGCGGGGGGCTGGAAAGCGGGAGGAGGGTTGAAGGGCGAAGGAGCGGTGTTGGTCGAAGGCGAGGGAGTGGGGTACGAGTTTGTCGGCATCGGTGGCTGCGGCGCCTCGAGCGGCGCTGCTGGCGTGCCGACTCGCTGAACGACCGAGGGAAACGGCATCGGGACGATCTTCTCCGTCCTGCTCTTCTTCGCATCCTGCCCGACCTCATTCGCCACCGCCTCTCCATCCTCCTCGCGTTCTCGCTTCCCACTCGGACTCGCCTTGATCGACGAAGACGCCTCCACGACCGGAGTCCCGACCGCCGTCGTCGTCGTCGAATCCATCTCGTCCTTCACGTCCTCGGCATGGCTACTCGCGCGCGATGGGATGGGAGCGGCCGAGACGACCGGTCGCGCGACTGGAGGAAGGGGCGTCGGTGCCGTGGCGCTCATAGGCGTCGACGTCGTCGAGGTGATGGCGTTTTGACGTTCGTATTTCTCCGCCGCGTCGAAGTAGCCCTTGATTCGCTGGTACGAGGCGACGAGACGAGGGCCGAGGAGAGGAGTGGAAGGCGCGTCGAGGATCGGGGAGGGGGGAGGGGGGCGGGCCTGAGGGGGGAGTTAGCAGGAACAGGGAGCGAGGGGGAGGGACGAACAGCTTGGTCGGCCATGGCGGCGAGGTAGGTTAGGTTCGCTTGCAGTCGTTGCGTGAGCCTGCAACGTAGATATGTCAGCTACGTCCTGCGTTCCGGGGCTCCAGCTGCACTCACTGCGAGTACTCGACCATGTCAATCGGCTTCTGCGCCTGAAATTCTTCCGCCAGCCTGCACGCACCGCATCAGCTCCAGCCCTCCTCCTTCCCAGAGAGCAACTCACTTGATCAGCTCGACGTTCAGTCCCAAAACAGCAACGACCTTGTGCCCGTTGAACTTCTTGCGCACGTCCTTCTGCGTAAGCCCCGACAAGCCCGGCGGCATCCCCGTCGTCACCACCGGCGGCATGGCGAGCTGTCCAGCCAGCGGCGGCGAGCGCTTCGCGAGAGCGGTAGTCGAGCCTGCTTGCGCTGCTCGAGGACGGACGGTCGAGTCGGAGAGGTCGAGAGAGAGGGCAGGAGGCGAGACTTTCGTGCGAGGGGAGGGGGCGTCCGGTTCGGGTTCTTCGGCGATATCCTCGAGCTCGTGCACGACTGAGAGTTCGAGCTCGTCTTCGACGCTTAGCGCGGCCGCCTCCTCGTCCTCCGCTGGTACCGCCTGCGCCGGTGCCTCCTCTCCTCCCTTCTCAGCCCCCGCCTTCTCACTTCCCTCCTCCTCTCCTACCGGCGGTTCAGAGAATTCGTCCTGATCCACCACCGTCGCAGCCGATTCGGACGCGGCGAGAGAGGAGGCGACCATCGTGGAGTCTTCTTCGCCTTCGTCGAGAGGAGAGGAGGGACCTGTTTCCGTGGAGGACAGCTTTTCGATCGAGGTAGGTGCGGAGGAAGCGGTGGTCGTGGGGAGTTCTGCGTTGCGAGAAGGTGAGAGGGTTAGCTTCTTGCGATATAGGTGAGGGCAGAGAGGACAGCGTACGAGGTTCAAGGGCTGCGACCTCTACGTCGACTTGCGGCTCCTCGAGCTGGACGTCGTCCATCGGTACCTCCTCCTCCCTCTCCTTCTCAAGCTCCAGCTCCTCGACCACCTCCATCTCCTCCTTCTCGTCCAGCGACTTCGCCTCAGCCTCACCGACTTCGCTACTCGCATTCTCCACCAGTCCCATCCGCACCTCCTCATCCTCGTCCCTCTCCTCGTCCACCTCAACCGGCGCCTCCTTATCGTCCTCGTCCGAGCTCCCGTACCCTCCTAGCCCTGCGATGGCGGAGATGCCGGTAGACTTGTCAGGGCGGGGGGAGGCAGACGCGGCGGCCAAAGCGTCTGAGTTGGGCGTAGGGATGGCGGGAGCTGTGGGAGAGGGAGGGGGGACGCTGAGGTGCGAGGACTCGGTGGGGAGAGAAGGGGCGAGGGGGGAGATGGGCTGGTCGAGGGAGGGGGCTGCGGCGTCCGAGTCGCCGGAGAGCTGGGGTGGTCGAGCGGGAGAGAGGGGGGCGGGGAGTGTTTCGGGGGTAGGAGTATGGGAGGTCGCGCGTGTGCTAGGGTCGACCCGTTTTCGTGGTGTCGGATCCTCGTCGACTGGAGGGAGGGCGTCGTCTGGCGGTACCGTGCCCTCTGCTGCCTCCTCCTCCTCCTCCTCGAGCGGTAGAACAGGCTTCTCGTCCTCTTCTTCCTCCTCGTCATCACCTCTCACCCCCAGTCCTCCCTCGTCCTCGCTCTCAGCCTCACTAGCCCCGACGCGCGCCTTCCTCCCCTTCCCCTTCGCCCCAGTCGCCTTCTTCTTCCCCACACTCACGCTCCTCGCCCCCCTCCCATTAACCGCTTCAAGCCCTACGCTCACGCCTCTACTACTTGCGCGAGTGAGAAGCGGACCAGGAAGGGGAGTGCTGCCGCGAGAGGTCGAGGCGGCGGGACTCTGTGCGGACGTGGACGATCCGGCACGCGTCGTTCGGCGGGGTTTACTGGCGCTGGGAGGGATGGAAGGGATTGGAATCGAGGTGGAGGGATCGCGAGACGAGGCTCTTGTTTGGCGGGCGGAAGGGAGAGGTGGGACGATGGCGGCCGGTGCCATTGAGGCTGGTCGGCGGAGAGAGCCCTGCGGTGCTGGGGAAGGAAGGAGGTCACTGAACGGCCTGGTGGCGTGTTCCTCCTCTCTTGAGCGAGTCGGGTTGGGTTGGGGAGAGAACAACACAACAGCGGGCAAAACCTGAAGACTCGGGCGATTTGCCAGGTGGAATACATTCGAGGACGGCGGAGGCGGCGACGACGAATCTTGCACACGCTCAACCACCTCAAGGAGAACAACTAAACGATGGCGAGCAACCAGAACAAGAAGCTACGCGCTTGCCTCCTCTGCTCGTTCGTCGCGACTCCAACAGAGTTCAAGAAGCAAGGCTGTCCCAACTGCGAGTCAGTCCTCGAGGTACGCTCTTCCAGCTCTACGCTCACAAGGCTGCACGACTGACGAACGGAACGTGTAGATGAAGGGGAGTACGGACCGGGTGTTGGAGTGCACGACGGGCCAGTTTGACGGCACCATCGCGCTCATCTCTCCGGCTGCTAGCTGGGTGGTGCGTGCCTCTCCTCCTTCCCGGCTTCCTCAAAGCTGACTCTCCCTGCAGGCTAAGTGGCAAAGGAACGGTACGCGCTCTCTACCGTGGACGCGGGGGACGGGAAGAGATAGGAGGGAGACAGGAGCTGACCTCTCGCGTTCTGCAGACCGCCACTTGCCTGGAGTTTACGCTGTGCGAGTAACCGGGACGTTACCAGAGTCTACAATCGAGGAGCTCGAGGCGAACGGGATCAAGGTGCATTCGAGGGAGATGGACGATTAGGGTGTTGTGGAGGGATTCGCGTTGGAGTGGGAGGGGGAGGGAGTTGCAGCTCGCCGACTAGTGCAGTCCGAGTGAGGCCAATTGTAAACACCTTGCTGTACCAGCCAGTCCTTACCACTGTGCCCACACTGACCGAGCTAGCTGAGAGCTTCTCCGCGGTGGGTCCCCGAAAAGCATCTCCATCTCCCATCTCTTGACTCCCTCCCACACCACCACGCCGTTATGGCTCCCGTTCCTCCAACACCCGCTGCGCCTCCCACGCCGCCCTCCTTCTTCCCAACCTACGCGCTCGACCAAGCTTTCGCCGGCATCGGTGCTGGCGTCGTTAGCACTCTCTTCATGCACCCTCTCGACCTTCTAAAGGTGAAGCAGCAAGTCTCCACCTCTTCCCCTCGCCCGGGCACGCTGGCAGCGCTGCAGAAGATGTGGAGCCCGTTGAGAGAGATCGCGAGGACCGACGGAGTGAGAGGGCTGTATCGGGGCTTGACGCCAAACTTGGTGGGCAATGCAAGTAGCTGGGGGTTGTACTTTCTTTGGTGAGTACTTTTTGCGAGGGGGGGAGGCGTGGAGCTGATGAGGAGCGTAGGTATACGATGCTCAAGGCACGGATGGACGGAGGAGAGAGTGGGAAGCTCTCGCCTGGGCAGCACTTGCTGGCGTCTGCTGGATCGGGTGCGTTACTTTGCTGGCTGGAAGACTGGAGGAAGCTGATGAAGTGGCGCAGGCGTTCTGACCGCAGTCATCACGAACCCCATCTGGGTCGTCAAGACGCGCATGTTCACGACCTCTTCGCACTCTCCGCACGCCTACAAGAATGCGCTAGGTAGGAGCCTTCTCAGCCTCGGCATCTGCCTCCGCTAACTCTCTTCGCAGACGGACTGAACCAGCTCGCACGGCAGGAAGGGATCCGCGGATTATCAAAAGGAATGGTGCTCGCGCTCTTTGGAGTTTCGAACGGGGCTATCCAGTTCATGACCTACGAGGAGCTCAAGCGGTGGCGAGTGGAACATCGACGGAATCGGCTCGGAGGAGCAGTGAGCGAGGAGGAGGCGAAGAAGCTCGTGCGTTCCCTTTCGCTCTCGTTCAGCAGGGTGGAGCTGATGCGGTGAACAGTCAAATACGGAGTACATCCTCATGTCTGGCTCGGCAAAACTCGTTTCAATCGGAATCACTTACCCGTACCAGGTCATTCGTTCGCGGATACAAGTGCGTCCCTTGTCGCGTCCCTTGTCCCCATCGCTGACCAGCGACCACGCAGTACCAATCCCCTACGATACCTCCTTATACCTCAATACCCAACTGCATTACCCGCACGTACGCTTCTGAAGGACTGCTGGGCTTCTACAAAGGTCTCGCGACGAACGCCGTGAGGATTCTCCCCGGGACGTGTGTGACATTCGTGGTTTACGTACGTCGTCTCGTTCTAATGTAGTTGGATACTGGTCTGACGAGCTCGCCGCTACAGGAACAACTGAGTCGGTTCTTGGCGAGGAGAGCGGTGAGAGAAGGAGATCAGAAGGCGAGTGGGGGAGGGTAGGCGGGAGCTGGAATGAGGAGCAGTGGGGAGTAGCAGGGTGTAGAACTTAATCGGATAAAGCAACATCTGCAACATCTGCAACATCTCAAGGAAAAGCGTTCGAGTTGGCGAGACGCACTTCATGGAGGAGTCGACTTGTTGTCCGGAGTCCGGTCGAGACGCCTCACTCCTCTTCCCTTCCTTCACTCACCTCAGTTTCCAACTTCTCCCTCCCAACTCGTTCCCCAGCCATCATGGCTCGTCCCCGCTCTCCTCTCCAGCAGCAGCGTACTAACGCGACGCCACACAGTCCAAGAAAGGTCTCTCAGCCGAGGAGAAGCGCGTTCGCCTCCTCGAGCTCTTCAAAGAAAACAAGGAGTTCTACAAGCTACAAGACCTTGAGAAGCTTGCTCCCAAAGCCAAGGGTATCACCGCCATGTCCGTCAAAGACGTCCTGCAAGAACTCGTCAACGACAACCTCGTCAAGTTTGACAAGATCGGCATCATGAAGTGCGTTCCTCCCTCTCCCCTCCCCCTCCCAGCTGAGCAAGGACGTAGTTTCTACTGGTGCTTCCCGTCGGATATTGGGCAAAGTCTGGTGGTGAGGGAGGAGGCGCTAAAGGGCTCGGTGGAGGGTCTGAGGAGGGACAGGGACGCGTTGTGTGCGGAGGTGGCGGAGGAGGAGAGGGAGAGGGAGGAGACGGTGCGTAATTGTTCTGAAGGGAGTAGGAGGGAGCTAATGAAGTGCAGGAGGAGCGCGTGCAGCTGCTGGAGAAGTGGGAGGAGCTCAAAGGGAAGCTGGGGGAGCTCGAGGCGGAGGATGCGAAGTATGTGTCGTGCGATCCGAGGTTGTTCAAAGCGAAGGGTGAGTCGTTTCCAGCGAAATATGAAGGCTACGTGCTCACGATATTGAGGATAGAGCAGCTCGTGAAGAAGCTCGAGAGAGTCGCGCTCAACTGGACCGGTGCGTCTTTCGCTCCTCGCTCGCTCCTCCCACCGCAACTGACCTCCCTTCGGGCGAGCAGACAACATCTCCGCAGCCATGTGCCACATTCGCGACAACCACGGAGAGCAAGCGCGCGACCAATTTAAGGAGCAGCTCGGCATCACCGACGACTTCGAAGATCTCTCCTTCCCCTAACCTCTTTCCTCTCGCACGCCCCTTCGCCCGCGTAGAAAGATGTTATCAACAACCTGAAATTCGTACCCAAACCCACACGCCAAAGCTACTCAGGTACATCGTGCCCACCCCCACGCTCTACACCAACGAATTCTTGTTCCACCGCTTGAGCGGCTGCGGGACGTCCGACCTCCCATTCGTCTCGTCGTCGATCGTCGAGGCCCACGGAACGAGCTTGTAGAACTTGAACGTATTGGCGCACGAGGGGGAGATGAAGGTCGTCGGTCGGCCCGCGTAGGGGATGAAGACTTCTCGCTCGCGAAGTTGGTCGAGGCCCTGCGTGAACGAGTTAGTGAGGTAAGTAGGGAAGGAGGGAGGGACGGACCATGCAGAATTGGGATTTGGTGAAGGGGAACGCCGAGGGTCCGGCCGACTTGTTGCGCTTCGTGTGTTGGAGGTAGCAGTCGTAGAGCATTTCGAGGTTCATCATGTTGTCCTGATCAACGCGGAGGTGCTTGCCAGCGATGATGATGGCTAGCTCGAGGATACTGCAGCCTGGGAGTGAAGGAGTCAGTCGTGATCCAAGGAAAGGGGGAGGAGAAGGACGGACCTCCCATGAGCTCGTTGCGCTTCCCAGGCTCGTCTTGAGGTGCGAGAAGCTTGACGTCGAGAGTGGGGATCTTGATAAAGTCGGGCGCGGGGCAGCCGGGAGCCCAGGAGGTGTGGCTGGTCCAGTACTCGGTCGTGCAGTAGAGCTCGGCCTTGAGCGAATCGTCAGCTGAGAATCGACGACGAGGATGAAGGAAGCTCACGATCGCTTGACGAAGGTACGTCGGGGTGTTGCCGTGAATCTTCCACAATCGATCAAAGTACGCGACGACGGGAGGATCCTGAAGGAACGTCTGCGCCAAAAAGCGAGGTCAGCAAACGTCGTCGAACGGGAGGAAGCCAAACGCACCTCGACCTCCGCATTCCACTCGACCGCAATATCCCCACACTCCTCGCTCGCATCGCGCCACAAGCGCTCGTCGAAGCGAAGCAGGTACCTCGCCATGTCCATGTACTCCTCCCACGAGTTCTCGCGCACCATCTGGAGGACGTGCGACTGGCAGCGAGAGCGAACGCGCTTCTCGAGGATCGAAAGGCAGTCCTGCGAAGCTCTCGTCAGTCGCGCTCAAGGCGAGAGAGAAGGCAGAACGACTCACTGTTCGCGCGCTGATGCCGATCACGGCGAGTCCGGCTTTCCTGCGGTTCCCTTGTACGATGTCGAAGAGGCAGTAGAGGAAGCTCTGGCGCGGGTGTTGCGCGAAGAGGTCGAGCTCGTCGAGGATGATGATGATGGGCTTCTCGGCGACAGCAGAAGGGTCGTCGGAAGGCTCGAGCATGCGAAGGAGCGTCGCCATCGTCGCTGCGTTCGATCCCTGCGCGTTGTTGGGTCAGCACCAGGGGCGACGAAGGCAAGAGAAGGGAACGCACAAAGTCGCCCTCTTCGTCCTCGAATCCTTGACTCTTGAGTTGACGAGCGATGGAACGCATCGCAGCGCGGTCGGTCGTCTGAACGAGTCCGTTGAGCTTGACGACGATGAACGACTTTTGGCCATAGACCTCCTCCAGAACGAGAATGCTGCGCTTGACGATCTGCGAGCGCGAGGAACAGTGAGTCTTCATTCCACAGCGCGAGTAGAACGAGCCGTACCATCGTCTTCCCCACTCCTCGCGGTCCCAATACGATCAAGCAGTTCCCCACTCCATCCTTGACCGTGCTCCCCATCGCATACCTCATCGGCTTCTCCCACTCATCCATATGCTGCACGCACGGCCAACTCGCGACCCTGGTCTCATCAAACCCCTTCTCCGTCCACAGCACGGGCGGGAGCTTGATCCCATTAACGACCGCGCCGAGGTGTCCGAGCATACGATACAAGCTCTTAGCCTCGTACATCCTCTCATGCACGACCATCCCCTTGCTCGCCGCCTTGCTCGAAGGCGAGACCTCCAACTCGTCGTCGCTCGAAACGTCCGATTCGTAATCCCCATGCCAGCCCACGAGGTCCGACTGCAAGCTTCGTGGCATCGAAGCGATATCGGATTGAGCGATAGGAAGCTTTCGTGCGCGTGCGGATTGGCGGATCGTCGTGGGAGTGCTGGTGGAGGGCGAGCGATCGCGTCGAGTGGGAGTCTTGGTGGGCGAAGGGAGGACGGAGGGCTTGGTGGGGGAGGGGACGAGGGTCATAGGGTCTTCGTCGGAGGCGTCTTCGTCGTCGGACGCGATGGAGGGAACTTTGAGCTTTGGAGGTCGAGGCGATGGGGATGCGGGTCGCTTTGATGGGAGTGCGAGCGGGGGAGGAGGTGGATTCGACGGAGGTGGCGGGGGAGGGAGGGCAGATGGCCTTGGAGGTCGAAGCGACGGGGTGCAGAGGGGCTTTGGTCGGGGTGATGATGGGAGGCGAGGCAGACGCTCGCGACTGAGGGGGCGACGAGGAGGGGAAGAAGGGGATGCCTTTCGGTCGAGATTGGGGAGGGCTGTTGGAAGGGAAGATGCTGACTGCGGCGGCTCTGGGCTGAGGGGGATGGGAGGGGGCGAAGATGGGCGTTGTGCGGGAGGGAGTCGAGATGGGGGATGTGGTCGTGTTGAGCTGGGGGAGCGGCTTGGGGGGAGTGGAGATGGGGCGAGGGGAGTGTTGCGTTGACGAGGGTAAGCTGAGCGAAGATGGCTTCGTCCGAATCCGAGTCGGAGTCGACCGTTGGTGCAGGATGAGGCGCCTTCTTGGGTGATGGACGACTGGCCTTGACCGGTCGAGTGACGGGTTCGTCCTCTTTCTATTCACTCCTCCTCCTCCTCCTCCTCCGAATCGACTCGTGCAGCCCTCCCCCGCTTCCCCTTCCCTCTCACCGCCTTCTCGTCCCAAAAGTCGTCGGCCGCTTCAGGTGCGCCGACGAGCAAGACCCCGTGCTCAGGTTTCTTCCCAGACGAACTCTTTCTTTTTCGTGCTCCTTCCATCTCCTCCTCGATCTCGACCTTCTTGACGCGCTTCAAAGGAGGAGCAGTCGTGCGCGCGACCTTGGAAGTGGGCTTGGACGCGACGCGAGGTGTGACGGCCTTGCCCGCCTTGGAGACCGCCGCCGCCTTTGCCTTGCCCTTGCGGTCTGCAAGCTTGGATCCCTTTCCTAATCCGAGAGCGGCGGCAGGCTTGGGAACGACGGCGTTCCTGCGGGTGGAGTGTGATGCGGAAGGTGTGATGGCGGAGGTGGACCGAGTGCGGTAGGTGACGACCGAGTCTTCTTCGTCGTCCGAGTCTACTGGCGGTGCTGAACGCTTGAGGCTAGGCATCCAGGCGAAGAGAAGTTGGAGGAGAGGGAGAGGGAGGAAGGGAAGAAGTACAAAGGGGAAAACAGCGCGACGCGTAAATTGAGTTAGGGCCTGAGTTCGCCCCCCTGGGTTCTCGCCCTCGGCCTCGACTTCGCTGGAGAGCTCCATTCTCCTCTTTCCGAATCGTTCAACAGGATGGTACGTTACAGCAAACGCCCATCAGCTTCCAGGCTAACCTCTTTGACAGCCTCGCCCTACTCGCGCCCGCACCTCTCTTCCCTCTCACCCCCGCGCCGCAAAATTCGGCGCCAAAGCAGCAGAGGACGATGGAGACTCGATGATGGTAGACGACCACGCAGGGCCTTCCTCGGAGGTGCGTCTTCTCCACTTCCTGCGCCATCTCACGAGCTCACACCCCGAAACGCAGGTCATCGAGACGGAATCCGCGTTCGAGGAGGAGCCAGTCCGACCTCCTTCAAAGCAGAAGAAGGCCGACAAGCTGTACGCTCGCCGCGAAGCTCTACTAGCCAGTCCGTCCTCCCTTCTCTCCCTCTCCACGCGCTAACCTCCGCTGCAGAAATCACCGCCGGATCAACGCCGTACTCTAAATCGCACACGCGGCGGACGAAGCGCGCTGCTCGCCCGTCTGAGAACCTCGTCACGAGCTTGGGGGAGGTCAAGGATGTGTTGCAGGAGGTTAAGGAGCTGGTGGCGAAGAAGGAGGTTGAGGAGACGCGGACTGAGGAGCCTTTAGCGGGTGGGAAGGGGAAGGAGAAGCTCACGGCCAAGAAGCGGCAACGAGTGCTGTGCGTTCTGTTTGTCTCGATTGTGGATGGGACGGAGCTAATGGGGATATGCACGCAGAACGGACGAGGCAGCGCGGATGCCGGCGGTACTTTCCAACTCTTCCTTCGCTGCGAAGCCCTGGGAGACGATTCGCCTACACACGCTCAACACGATGGAGACGTTCAAGGCTCCTCCAAAGCCCAAGGCAGCACCGAAAGCGAAGAAGGGAAGGTCGTAGGCGCTGGTTCGCCGTCGAATCGAGGTTGGCGACGAAGATTACTTTCGATTCCGTTGGTGCACGATGAGGAAGAAGGGGTGGGCGTGCGAAGTGGGGGGTATTTGGGGTAGTAATGATGTGAGGGGGATGTAAAGTACTAGCTCTAGAGTGAAGGACTGAGAGAAATGCGTAAAAACACGAACTAGACGACGGGAGACGACCACCCCAAACTCACCCTCCTTAGCGTCTTCCCCCACCCCACCGGCTCCTCCTTCTCCTCCCCTCCCCCCTCCTGTATCCCCAACCCAATCGCAGAGCTACTACTCCTCCTACTCTCCGCCCTCGGTCTCCTAACCCTCTGTTCCGTAAACCCCGACGCCCTCCCCATCTCCAACTCAGCCCTCGCCTCCCTCTCCTTCTCATCAAACTGCTCCATCGCCTTCCTCGCCTCGTCCTCCTCGTCCTCCCCCGACGGCAACGGTTCGCGTCTGAACGGCGTACGCCCCTCCGTAGTAGGGAAGACGACCTTCCCTCCACTCCCTTCGACGTACGAAGTACTCCACGCAGTCCCCGGCTCCGAGATCCCCAATAACGCCATCTCCGCCCTCAACCTCTCACGCTCCCTCCTATCCTCCTCATCCTCCTCCGTCTCAAGCTTCCGCCCGACCGGCTCCGGCGCAGGCGGAGGAATAGTGCCGAGCATAAGGGGCTTGAACCCCGCTGGCTGAGTCGGGAGAGGTGGGGAAACAGGGCCTGCGAAAGCTGAGCCAAGCCAGGAGACGGAATCCCAGCTTATTGACATGGTCTTGCGGCGTCGATCAAGGGGGGAGGTGTGGCTTGCTGTGGAAGGTGGGAGTGGCGGAGGAGGAGAGGAGAGGGAGGGAGAGTCGCGCGTGCCGCTGGAGGAGGTGGCGCTGCTGCGGCGGAAATAGGTTGAGGAAGGGCGTTGGCGAGGGAGGGGGAGGTCGGTGGGAGGAGGGAGGACGGGAGAGAGAACGACGGGGGGAGGGACGACGGGGGGAGGGACGACGAGGAGAACGACGGGTTTGAGAGGGTGCTTGTAGTCGACTGCGAGGACCTTTTCGAAGCCTTCTTGTGAGCAGACGCGGTCGACGATTTTGGACACGTAGAGAGTGAGAGCCTTGTTCGCTTCGCGGAGATGGCGAATCTCGTTGCGCATCGCTGTAAGAACAAGCTCGTCAGTTACGATCACAGAGATTCGGAGAAGAAGAACGTACCATCCTCCGACGTCGCTTCCCGCTTGGGCTTCCGCCGAGGCTTGGTCGACTCCTCCTCCTCCTCCTCGTCCGCCCACTGCGCCGCCTCCAACTCTGCCGCCAAGTCCAATCCCGTACTCGTGCTCTTCCTCATCTTCTTCTTCCCCCCGGGCGTCGTCCCAGCCTGCACCGCTCCCGAATTGGCCGACCCGATCCCCTGCGTCTCCAACAAGATCTTCTCGACATCCACCTCCTCGTCCCCCTCGTCCGATTCGCCAACGCTCTCGAGCCCAGCTCCAGGCTGTCCTCCGCTCGCGAAACTGTCTCCCTCGCTGCTCCCCCAACTACGACGGAAGAGCACCTCGATCTCCCCACTCATCGTCTTCTGCCCCAAGAGCACCTCGTAGCTCTCGTTCTCCTCCTGCAGATCCTGGTAAACGCGCTTGAGCTCGCCCAGCTCGACTTGCAGGGCGCGAAGAGTCGTCGTGAGAGAGTCGTGCGCGGTCGTGAGGGAGGAGAGTTGGTCTTGGAGGGCGGCTTCGACGGGGGTAGGGCCGGAGGGGTTGGGAGAAGGAGCGGTGGAGCGAATCTTAGGGGATTCGGGAAAGCGACGGGGGACAAAGTCGTTGTCCGAGTCGCTGAGGGAGGGTTTGGGGAGGTCGGAGAGGCGCGGCTTGCGAGGGGTCGTGGAGAGGTTCGAGATGCGGAGCTTGTAGTGCTGCTCTTGGTCGTACCACGACTGGCGTTCCGAGTCAAACGAGTCGGCCTGGGTGAGAGGGCGTTAGGAGAGCTGCGCGGACAGGAGCTGCGGGGTGAACACGAACCTGCTCTCGATACCGCTTCTCGCCGTCGCGCTTCTCGCGTTCGAGCTCCCGTACGGAAGAGCGTAGCTTGTCCAGCACTTCGATCCTCCCTGCGAGTTCCTCCTCCCTGCGAACACCGGCCCAAGTCAGCTTCGCCCGCAGCGACCCCTGGGAGAGGAACAAAGGAGGACGTACATCCTGCTCTCCGACACCATGAGCTCGTTGATCCTGCCCTTGGCCCTCTCAAACTCTCCCTCCAAGTGAATCCTCTCCCCCAGCAAGCGCGTGCTGCCCTCCTCGAGCCGCTCATTCTTCTCCACCGCCTCCGCCAGTTCCCGCTTCGTCCTCGCCGCCAGCTCAATCAGAACCTCCCGCGAAGCCTTGACCAGCTCGTGTGTGTGTGTATCCACGCTGGGTCTCCTGGCCCCGACGAGAGGAGCCTTGCGACCGCCGGTCATCGAAGGAGTGCGTGCGTGGGTCGAGCTTGCGTGGGATTTCGCGGAGGAGGGTGGGACGCGGGTGCCGGCCTTGATGGAGTGGGGAGGGGAGGGTGTCGAGGCTGGAGTGGGGAGACCGGCTCGGCGGATGGGAGTCGAAGTGGTGGGAGAAGGGGAGGATCGAGAGGCGGTCGACATCTGCCGCGCGCCGCTGATCTGGATTAATGACGCTGAACGCGTGTGAGTCGACGGCACAGTGGGCTGAGTGCGGGCGTCAATTCGGTGTTCTTCAGGCGCAGGTGCAAGGCTTCGTTGAGAGCAGCTGAGAAAGAGACGTTGGCGCGAGACAGGAGAGCAGGGGTACGCGCGCTTCTCGTCCCCCCCAAAAAAAAGGTTCAGCGGGAACGCTGTCGACGCGTTTAACGCGTAGAAAGACAAGCTAAGGCTTGAAGGGGGTGCGGCTGGTCTCGACTCAGTCCGAGAGGAGAAGGTTCGCCCCGTCTTCTCAAGACGAACCTTCGCCCGCCGGCGCTCCGGTTGTCTGGTTTGGGCCTCGTATACAGCCCCAGATCCATCCCCAGATCCCACCGCGTCCTGATAACAAGTTTACCTTCGAGCTTGGTCGTGCAAGAACCGGTAGTCTCGAAAATGTCGTCGCTCGTCCGGAATCCGAACCTTCGCTTTTGTCCTCGCTCTTGCGAGGTTTTAACGCATCCTCCTGTCGCACACATCTAGCGGCGACGTTGTTATACGTACTCCTGCGTTCCGAGCGTTCTCTTGTGCACTCCCTTTCCGCTCCGCAAGAGAAAACAGGTCCGCGGTGGAAACCCTGGACCGTATTGGTTTGCTGATTTGCCTCTTCCGCTTCGGGATTCTGTATTCCAGAGTGAGCTGGAACGGGCGTGCGGTTGCTTCTTTGGAAGTTCTTCCGCCTCCTTCTAACGCTCGTTGCTGCCCAAGTTGCGGGGCCGCGGGCGTCGCGTCTGTGCTGAGCGAGCGCTGAGCCGTGTTGTTTCCAACCATCCTATCCTGCGTGGGACGGGAGGGGGAGAGCGCAAGGTTGGTTTAGTCCTGAGAACTTGAAGATTCAGAGCCTGCTTTCCTCTCTTCCCGCTCGCATGCTGGAGCGAGGAGGGAGCTTTCGCGAGGCTGCTCCGTACTATTGACGAGGAACAGCCGATACACGGAGGTCATCACAAGCAAGTTTATCACACGCTCCACTGCTGATCCGGACTCGGTGCAAGGTTGAGGTTGGTGCAGGCAGCAGGAGAGGACAACCTGCAGGCTTCGATATCGCTCGTTGCACCTTGTGAGAATGCGGCAGTTCCAGTTCTCCTCTCGCTGCGAGCTGAATCTAGCGATAAATGTAGTAGATGTAGTCAAAGAGCAAGCGCCTGACCTTGCAACGC
>KZ627156.1:1116657-1166405 GCA_002917775.1 Glaciozyma antarctica PI12
TGCGTTCCTCGCGTTTATTACACACCGCTGACTAACTCTTTCGCGCGCAGAAGAGTCCGATGAACGCGAAGCGCGACGTTTCCAAGGCCCGCTCGAGGAAGTGAAGCTGTTGTCGACCTCGCTGTGCACCCCCCTGTTCCCTCGTGTCGCAGCTTTCCCCTCCGTACTCCCCTCCGTACCCTTGTCCAGCAAAGCAATTTCGTGCCCAGTCCCAGCGCTGCACAAGAGACAACAGCGAGAACGAGAATCGAGAGGTCTCGCTCGCCGCGAGGCGACGCGTTCCCCGTCCCTCCTCAACGACTTACCGCTGTCCCTCCCTCCAACCAACCACTCCCATCTACACCGAGCACTCTCGATCCCTCAGCAACCCTCACACCCTCTTTAAGCAGCGCAAGTCCCCTCCTCAGCTCCCCACGGAGTTCGCTGACCTCCCTCCCCCTCCCCCTCCAGCCTCACCAACCTTCACCTCCTCAAATCCACCATGGCAATCGTCAAGAAAGCTACCAAGCCCAAGAGTCCGTCCTTCCCCCTCCTCCAGCCCCTTCCCACTTCTCACATCCCCACCTCGCTTTATCTCGCTGACCTCTCCCAGCCACATCCCAAGCGAAAGAAGTAAAAGAGCCCAAAGAGTCCGTCTCCCCTTCTCCCTCCTTTCGCTCGCTAACTTCCGACAACGCAGACCAAACGCGTACCAGAAGGCGAGTTCGTCGTGCGACGCGAAGAAGGAAGGAGAGCTAACGACCGAGCAGTTTGTCAAGGAGCAGACGGCGAAGAGGAAGGAGGAGTATCCCGATGAGGCGCCTGCGGAGAGGAAGTCAACGATCTTGGCGGCGTGGAAGGTGAGTCTTTGGCTGGGAGGAGGGAGGGACGCGAGCTGATTCTCGCTTTCGCGCGATAGAAGAGTCCCCTTAACCCGAAGAGGGAGTGAGCTCGTCGTATCCCCCCGCTTCTGCGTAGTCCCCCGTAATCGCACGCCGCGTTCCCCTATCCTCCGAACGCGAGAGCGAAACAGCGAGAGCAGAGCCGCGAGCGAACCGCACACACGCGTTGCGAATCGAAAGAAGGATTAGAAGTACGACAACCACCTCAGATATCAACAAGCTTTCCCACCGCTCCGTTCCGCACCACCACCTCGTCCTCGTCCGAATACTCGTCCTCCTCCTCCGGGTAGCGCGGACGAGTCCTCTCGATATCCTCGATGAACGAATGGAAGCACAGCTCTACTGCGTCGATATGCCTACTCGTCCACATGAGTGCACGCTCTCAATTCAGGAGAGGGAAACACGCACCAGAAGAAATCGCAATGCTCCCCTTCTTCGAGCTTTTGCACTCGAATAACGTTGACGTCCGTCTCGTGCGTCTTTAGTCGCTCGAGCAGCGGCTCAGTAAGGACGAGGAAGTCCTTGCCTCCACTACGGTCATCGTCAGCAATATCTCAGGGAGGTATGAACGAGGGACGCACTGGTGAATCGAAAGCGGCGGGAAACGATGATCGAACCACTTTGCGACAGTGGGATCGAGCACGCAGCCGCGCGATGAGAAGCCATTGTAGCCCGTCCACCAGAAGATACTAGCGCGGGAGACGGGAGAAGGCGTGAAGCGGAACTTCTTGGGCTTGCGGCGGAGGAGCTGCGCGCGAGATTTCGGGTCAGGAGAGTAGCAGGGGGGAGGGAAGGGGACGCACCCAGTTCGTGTCGGTCCAGTTGAAGAGAAAGGCAAACATCTGGTACCCGAGAAGACCGAATGGCTTCGAGGGAGTGAGGTTGTACGAGATGCGCATGAGGGGAATGAAGTCGAGCACGCCTGCGTCCTCGAGTCAGTCACACTCTCCTCGCTACGGCCGTTCGACTCACCAAACCAGCGACGCCAGGTCTTCCACTTCATACTCTTGAGCGTGCCGAACGGGAATCCAGTCGTGAGAGGACCGGCGAAGACGGCTGGAGCGAGGGCGATGAAGACGGAGAGCTTCTCGCCGAGTTCGGGTACCATTCCTTGTGCTGCGTAGGAGCGTTAGCGAGGTGAGTTGAAACGACGAGCGGCGACCGCACCAAGAGAGCAAAACATGGTAGCGTTGCCCTGCGAGTGTCCGATGAACGCAATCTGCGATCGAAGATAACGTTGAGAGCCATCGCGACGTAGAGAGAGAGGAAGACGCACCTTGTCGTAGCCCGTCTGCCGGCGAATGTGGTCCACCATCGCAGGCAGGTCGTACAGCGCGAGCTCCTTGATGTTGTAGTCTGCGCGCGCGCATCAGCTCGACACTCCCCGTGCGCAAAGTCAATGGAACGCACCCCAAAACCTCGGATCACTCCTTTTGAGCCGAACGTGTCCCATGTCAAACACTCCTCGGTTGTTCCCAAGGTACACCTGGTAGTCCCTGCTCCGCTCATCAGCTCCCTCTGCTGGCAACCCATCTCGCAGACGAACTCACCCATGCTCCGCCAACCAGAATGCCAAACTCCTCTCCTCGCTCGTAATGAAGCTCCCACAGCTCTGAAACAGCCCATGCTGAATGAGGACCGGGAACCCCCTCCTCCCATCACTATGCACCCTCCCCTCCTTCCTCAAACAAACGACCTTGAACACCTTAAGCAGGTACCCATCCTTCGTCTCGACCTCCTGCTCCTCTACGTCGAACCCGCAGTTCCGAGCATAGTACCTAATATCCTTGACGACCTTCTCCCCCTCGTACCTCCTCCTATTCTCGTCGTCCTCCCACTCCCTTCGACGACCATCCCGCTTCATCCCTCGAACCCATTTCATTCCCGCGCCGATACCGCGCGCACTGAGAGCCCAAACGACGATGAGGATGAGGAATCCAGCGCTCGCTGCGTTCGCGAATAACTGGAGCCAGAACAGTCGTACGCGGGATGAGATGGTCGGAGCTGGGTAGGGGTCCCGATCGTGCAGTCGAGGGAAATTCCCAGAAGGTTCCGAAGCCGGATTGGGGGGGGTTGAAGGCGCGAGGGCGGGGTCGGGAGGGGGTCGAGTCGAGTGCGAGAGGGTGAAGGCGCGAGGGCGGGGTCGGGAGGGGGTCGAGTCGAGTGCGAGAGGGAGGGGGAAGCGGAGGTTGAGAGGTGGGGAGGGGAGGGGGGTCAGGCCTGGGGTTGAGGTGAGGGAGATGGCGGGGGAGGGGAGGGCGGAGGGGGTTAGGGAGTCGAATGGGCGTGAGAGGGGGGAGGGACGGCGGAGAGGGATGACGAGGTCGTCCGAGGGGCCTGACGAGGCGCGTTAGCTGGGATCAAAGGGGAGAAGAGAGGAAGAATGCACCGGATAGGTAGTCGCGCTGAGCTTGCTCGTCCTCGTCGACTGCATCGTCGAAGCTGACCGGTCGTTCACTGATGAGATCCCCATGGTACCCCACATCCACACCCGACTCCTCAAAGCTCGCATGATCGAATCCAGCGTTGTGCGCTCCAGCCAGTCCTAGCGAGTTGATCGGAATCGCGAGATCCAACCTCGCTGTCACGTTCTTGTGCGACTTGGGGAGTGCCGAAATGTCGTGAGGAGAACCGCCGCGCGAGGAGAGGGAGTTGGAGGATTGGCGTACGGCGGAGGAGGTCGAGGTGGGCGGAAGTGGGAGTAGCGAAGGGGAGGAGTTCCCTGCGCGTGGAGTAAGGGGTCGACCTCCTGGCTTGGGAGGAGACGACGGCATGGTCGGCGGGAGGGAGGGGGATCTGCGAGCGCGTTTGCGGTCAGCGGTTGGAGCTGAGGCTTCCAGGTAGGCTGTTGCCAGCAGCAGCTGCTCCCCATTAGCTCCGTTCCCTCGAGGGCTGCCCGGCTTCACCACCTCTCGTGCGCTGTTCATCGCTACTCCCCAAGGACGCCGAGCTCACCTTTTTTTGGACCTCGTCGTGTCGGTAGCTAGTGGAGGTCGAGTAGAAGGGTCTTGGTGCAAGAACAGAGGCTGGAGGACTGTTCGATGGCGAGAGATCTAGTCGAGCGTTCTATCACGAGCTTGTCGGCGAAGAGGAGCAGGGGCGGTTCGAAGCCGGGAGGTGCTGCTGGGGGCGTCTGGCTGACTGTCGCTTTAACGGCGCCGTGTGTCGGCTGTGTAGCTGAGTGGGGAAGGTGGAACGAGGGCAAGAAGCAGGCGCTGCTCTCCGCTCAAGTCGACCCAATTTGTGTCGAATTTTTCTCTTCTCCACGCCTTCTAAATGAGCTCGTACGAACAATTAGACTTACAGCTTTCAGGATCTAGTCTCAAAAGTAGAATAAGACGAGCTTGACTGACTCCTAAAAAGTCAACTAAGTTCTGTAGTCTGAATTCAAGTTTCGTAGTGAATTCGAGCGCGGGCCACAGTCGAAGTTTCTTCTCTTGAGCTTCTTTCCTCCTCTCCTCGTTCGACCTCAGCTCTAGCTCAGCCAACGATGTCGACTACTAAAGAATCTCCTCAGCCTGAAATTCCTCAAGTCAAAGTCAAGAAGAGCAAGAGGGCGAGGGAGACAGCACCTCCTCCTTCTTCAACTCCAGCAACAGCAGCCGAAGAGCTATCCTTCTCCATCCAACCTCCCTCAGACGACTCTCCCTCCGCCCCAGCCGCCACCGCTACGACCGCAGAAGACAACGTCCCCGCTCTCTCGCACAAGGAGAAGCGACTCGCCAAACGCCGCAAGCTCTCCGGCCTCGACCCCCTTCCCACCCCCGCCGCCTCGTCCTCCACATCGACTGCAACCTCGGGAGTCCCTGGAATCGTTGTTGGCAACACGCCCTCCAAGTCGGCCCATGGGATCTGGCTGGGAAATATGAACTTTGCTACGACGAGCAAGATGCTGTTGAGCTGGTTCGAGGAACGAGGACTCAAGGACGTCACTCGTATCAACATGCCCAACGGCAAACGACCTGGAGAGAACAACAGAGGGTACGTTCCTCCACATCACAGCTTGGAGGACGGAACAAGCTAACGAAACGCAGATTCGCCTACCTCGACTTCCCCACCGAGACGGACGTCCAAATTGCCGTCGGCCTCTCCGAGCAACACCTCGACGGCCGGAAGCTCCTCATCAAGTCCTCCTCCGACTTCACCGGTCGTCCAGCCTCTACCTCCGTCATCCTCCCCCCTCTCGATTCCTCCTCCCTCACCACTCCGACCGTCGCAGGCGGACCGAACCAGACGCTCAACAAGACTGCTCGCAAGATCCTTGATCGACAGAGGAACGCAGCGGGCCCGACGCTGTTTATTGGGAATTTGGGGTTCGAGACGGTCGTCGAGGATATTAGGACCATGTTTGATGCGCATCAGAAGGCGACGGCGGCGTGGGCTCCTAAGGTCAAGGATGCTGAGGCGATGGAGGTGGTCGAAGAGGAGAAGGATGAGGATCGCGATGAGGATGATTCATGAGGATCGCGATGAGGATGCTTCGGAGGAGGAGAGTGGGAGCGAGGAAGAGAAGAGCGAGGAGGAGGAGAAGAAGGTCAAGCGCGTCCGAGCTAAGCCCGCTAAAGGACCCAAAGACCTCTCAAAAGCCAACGACGCTGGAATCCGCAAGATCCGACTCGGGACCTTTGAAGATACCGGCAAATGCAAGGGGTTCGTCCTTCCCTCCCCCCCTCCTTTCCTCGCTAACTCGAGACGCGCAGATGGGCTTTCGTCGACTTCCACCTTCCCGAGATGTGCACCCGCGCCCTCCTCAACGTCCGCAACCACATGCTCGACGGCCGCGCTCTCGTCGTGGAATACGCCAGCGCCGAAGCCGTTCGTCGAGGCGGTATCGGAACGCGCGCTGCGATCGCCGCAGGAGGCTCTGGAGCTCGCGGCGGAGGAAGGGGTGGAGCTCGAGGTGGACGCGGTGGAGGCGGGATGGCGCGTGGTAAAGGGCGGGAATGGGACGACGGGGATGTGGGAGATGCGGCGAGGGAGTTTGTCAAGAGGGATTATGACGAGGAGGCGAGTGAGAGGGCGCCTAGGGGGGAGTTTGGGTTCCGCCCTGATGCCGGTAGGGGGAGGGGGAGGGGAGCGCCGAGGGGTGGCGATAGGGGGAAGGGAGGGGATAGGGGAGGACGTGCGAAGCCTGGAGCGGCACTGGCGAGTGCGCAGAGGGCTAGCGAGGCGATTGTGGAGAGTACGGGGAGGAAGATTACGTTCTGAGGAGGAATACGAGCTTCGTTTCATCGCGATCGTCTCTCGCTGGGACTCCTGCTCGGGGTGGAACAAGCGACATCGATTCAACGAACTACAACGAAAGCGAAAGGCGGGATCCCCAACGAGTGCCTACTCGTCCCTCTTCGGGTTATCAGGACACTTCTGCTCGCACCATCAGCTCCCTCCTGCTCCCTTCTCCAAAACAGCGTACCTTCCACGCAGCAAGGACATGAGCTTTCCTATCCGCTCCACTCTCCTCAGGATGCTCCTCCTTCCTCTTCGTCGTCTCGGCCGAAACGAACTGCGCGCACAAGGGGGTCAGCGTCCTCGCTCCTCCTCGGAAGGTTGGGAGACGAACCTTCTGGTACGTGCTCGGACTGCGTTAGGAAGTCAGCGGGGTTGTGAGGAGGGGGGAAGGAGAACGCACTTCTTCGTCCCGCCGCCAGCAGTGGCTGAAGAGCGTATTCAGCGAGGCTCAAGGCGCGAGGTGTGCTCGCTCTGCTCGGGTAGTGGACTCACCCTTCGTCTTAGTCTCCGTCTTGGTCTCCGCCTTCGTGGGCATTGTTGTGGATTCGGTGCTGAGTTCGGGCGAGAGGTTAGCGAGGTTTTGCGAGGTGGGAGTGCGACGGACAGAGATTTAAAGCGTGGTTTGGATCGGTGAGGGCTGGAGAGGTGCTGGGGAGAGTGTGGGGCGATGAGTTGGAGAGAGTACGAGTGGGGGGAGGGAGAGAGGCGAGGGAGCGTCAGCGGGGAGAAGGTCGGCTGAGGTGCTCGCCTCGCCGTTGATGGCTCTTCCCTCTCGAAACGCTCTCTGTAAACGAGAAAATGGGGTTTGAAATACGGTACGGAGGGAAAATGAAGCTACGACAGGGACTACAATGGAGGATCGGTGCGAAGGACAGCTACGAGAGGTCCCAATCCGCCTGAGCAGGCCTAAGCGACGCGCTTCTTGTTCAGCGAGCTCCTCTGCAATCCACAGTCACAGTCAGCTGTGTACAAAACGCAACGAAAGAGCCAGACCGACCTTCCACTCAGCGGTGATGGTCCTGCGCCTCGAAGACGCCTTCGGCGCGCCCTCGCGCTTGAGCTCCTCGTTCCTGTTCGTAAAGAACTACACGCGTTGATTGCCCATTGACTATCTCCATGTCTTCGAAACGAGGCGACGAACCTTCTGCCAGGCGAGGGTGCCGCTGAGGTTGTAGAGACACGTCAGCTCGACGAGACTTGAGAGCAGAGGAAGCGCGACCTACGGGCTCTGAGCTATGGAAAGAGGATGTGGATTAGCTGAGATTGTGGTGGAGTTGAAGGAGAGGTGGGAGGGGAGATAACCGACGCAACTGGGAAGAAAGGGGGGAGTGTGGGAAAGGAGGAGACTCACCCTTCTTCGCGGATCCAGAGCTGGAGGACGAGGAGGAAGTCATTTGAGCTGGGTGAATTTGAGGAGTGTGGTGTGAGGTGGATAGATCTGAGTGGCGTTCGACGCGACGAGGGAGGAGAGACGAAGTTAGCGAAGCTGTCGAGGTCGGGTAGAGAGGGGACGTACGTGTTGAGCTGTGAAGAGTGTGTCGAGTCGAAGTCGAGTGCTGAGATTCAACTTGGAGGGAGTGGATGGAAGGAGGAAGAGAGAGGGCGTCGAAAGTTGAAGTTTTGAGGCTCGAACTTGGACTTGTCCGGACTCCGGACTCGAGCAGAATCAACAAACATCGCGTAGGAAGCAGGAAGGATGTGATTAGCTGCTTCCATAGCTGGATGAGCTTTCTCAGCTCACCTCTACGCGTATCATAGGGCAGCTAGAGCTGCGTCATTCCTCCAGGTGCACCGAGCGAAGGGGCGCGTTCGCAGACGCTGTGGCGGCTTTCGTTCCGCCAGACCAGCCGTGGCCGTCTTGGAACGTATCGTTCGACAGCTTAAGAGCTCCGGACGGGACTGGTATGTATTGAGCTGCATCTCCGCGTCGAAAGGAGGATTGCGAAAGCGGTCCCCCTCCTCGTCTTCCTCCCGAACCAAGCACCGCTGGCAGGAGGAGAGATACGTAGATACATATGGACATTTCGCCCGGCTGATGGACGAAGGCGGAGACGATGGAGCGGAAGCAGAGGCTGTGCGAAGTCGAAGTCGGATGGAACGCAGGAAGGGGAACGCTCCGACGAAGTCGACGTCCTGCCGAGTCGATCACCTCCTAGACATGCACGCAGAAAGCGCGCAGAGAGAAGAGCCCCATGTTCGAAAAGAAGCCAGAGGAGCATTCATACAAGCAGTGATCACCAGCAGGCCCTCCTCCGACAAGGTCTCCGTCCTCCAGCGCCTCCCCTGGTCCTACGAAAGCCTCCAAACCACCTGTATTCCTACAACACTCCTTCCCGACTCATACTCCCAGCCGCACCCGCCTATTTGACGGCCTTCGCGGTCCCATTCTCCACCTGCGCCGCACGGCATCAGCTCCCCTCCTCCACTTTCCCTCTACACAACGTACCTTCCACGCCGCCTGCACCTCAGCCATACGCTCCTTGTACTCCTGCGTCGGGTTCTTCTCCTTCAACTCGGCGAGCTTGGTCTGTGAGAGGGCGTCAGATGGGGGAGGGAGAACGGAGGGAGGAGAGGCTGACGGTCATGTACTGCGAGAAGCGGGTTAGCCTGGCGTACTTCAACCCTCTGGAGAGGAGCTCACCTTGTTGTACGTCGAGGACTTGCCCTTCTTCGTGCCCCTGTTTGGAAGAGAGAGCGTGAGTACGTGCGAGCAGGGACGGAGAGCAGCGCGGCGAGGACAAACGTGAGCTTCTTTGCCTTGGAGGTGCCTGTGCAGCAAGGGCGTTAGCTGGGCTCCTGGGTTCGCCGGCGCACCTCCCTCTTCGAGCAGACGCGAGCTTGCAGAGCTGTGCGAGAGGAAGGACGCCAGGCAGGAAGAAGTGGACGTACTCTTGGACTTGCCAGCAGCCTTCTTAGCTCGGGTCGTCTCCGTTTGCGCCATCGTACGCCTTGGTTGAAGGGCAAGACTGATCTAGCAGGCAGTTTTTTTTCGAGCAGCAGGCCAGGTACTCAGGGAAAACAAAGGTATTCAGCGTCCGCGGACTTCTCCCGTCTGTGGAAGGACGCTCAAGGGACTCTGCTTCGCGTTAAGCCTACGTAGAATCAAGGAAATCGCACGTCTCTGCCGTCTCCGTGAACGCAGCGCACGTTATCGAGACTCTAAAAGAGCAGACGGCAGCGGCAGACTCAGAGTCTTCGAGCGGAGGAAGTTGCTCGCTAGTTTGAGCTAGCAGAGGTTTGCAGCGACGGAAAGAGCCGAGGAGAGACAAGGAGAGAGAGCACTTCAAATCGGAGCACATCAAGTGCATTGCGACGAGAGCGCCTGCGTTCTCGTCCCTCCAACTCCCAGTACCTCCAGCCTCTACCCGAAGCTGCGCGAGAGAAAGAAGTCAGTCATGCTCGGAATCAGGAGGGAAAGAGGGAAACGCACACCGCCACGAACGCGACAACTTCGCCCAGCGAGTCGAGCAAAGGCGTGAGATGAAGCGTCCCAACGACGCTCGTTCGACCGTCCTGCCTACCACTGCTCAAGCACCGTCAGCTCCGCTCCTCACCCTCTCCCAAAAACACGCACAAAAACGACCGCTTGCGCAGCCGAATCCCGCACGAAACGGAGAGAGACCTCCCGGCCCGAATCGCAGACTTGAGCATCGTCCGCAAGTCCTTCGTCTCCGCTTTCGTGTCCGCCGTGATGAGGTCGAGGATGTCCATGTGCACGAGGGGAGACGAGTAAACCTCCTGAGCGGTCGCGCCGGGCAGACCGCAGAAGCGGAGGAAGGCGGAGGTGACGAATAGGATCTCGCGGCCTGCGAGCAAGAGTTAGCGTGCGGAGCGGTGATGGGAGACAAGAAAGGCGCACCTTCGCGACGGAACATGAGGACTTTTTCGTACGTCGCAGAGAACTCGGCGATGCGATCCTGCAGTCGAAGCGATCTCAGTCTCCGCGACAGCAAAGACACAGAAGAGGAACGTACCTCGATCGGCGCCGCCTTGCCGCCCAACTGCGCCTCAGCTCCCATGACCGTCTGCGAAGCGGGATCCCTGTTGCCCTTAGCGAGATTGCTGCTCTTCGGCTTCGTCTTGAAGAAGCTTCCGAGCCTACCCGCCGGCGCCGGAGTGTCCTGGAACGAGAGATTGATGGACGGGATTGAAGACTTGAAGCTTGGCGGGACGAAAGCTGGAGCGGTGAGGTCGACATGGCGCTGGTGGCTTGAGTCGAGGAAGAGGCGCGATTGCTGCTGGACGGCGTGCTGCTGGACGGCGTCGGAGAAGGCGCCTTCCTTGTCGCTGGGAGTGAGGACTTGCGAGGGATCGTCGCCACCGAGGAGGAAGGAGAGGTTGGAACCAGCTGCCATCGCAGAGGTGACGTTCGTTTGGCCGCCTGCGACGAGTCGGGTCAGTACTTGGTTCCCGGAGCTGGAAAGGAGCTTACCGATGTGGTAGGTGACCTCGCCGCGAGTGTCTCGTAGCGGTAGAATGCAGAGGACTGCGTGGCGCGTCAGTAGAGGCCAGGAGGGAGCGAAGCGGAAACCGCACGATTCCAGAACGCGGAACCATCCACTCGATAGTTCAAAAGCAGCTGCGTGACGGCTGCGAGAGTGGGTCGTCAGCGGTGGTACCTGGAGCGATTTAAGGAATGAGAAACGTACCTTCGCCAGCGTCAATCGCCTTCCTGATCGTCATCACACTCGAAGGCGACGTCGCAGATCCTTGAAGGAACCTGCGAAGAACGTTGCGATTAGGATCACAGCCGACCAGCGAGCCTGCGAAGGACGCACCGACAGTTCCGCCCAATAATCTGCTGGGCGCTGTAGCCCGTGATGGCGCAGAACGCCGGCGAGCACAGAACGATGGGCTGATCCCTCATTCGCGGGTTCGTAAGGCAGAAGGCGTCGCCACTGCGAAGGAGGAAGCAAGTCAGCTTCGCCCACTGCTCAGCGCTCAGCACTCGAAAGACGCACAGTCCAGCTCGCTCGCTCGCCGAGAGGTTATACTTCCCCAGCTGAACCGTCGCATGCTTCAGCAGCCTGTGCTTGACAAATCCCTGAAACTCGTTCGCGTAGAGCGAGCTCAACAAGTGCTGTGCCGGTCCCTCCAACCCTCCAACCACCATCATCCCCCTCAACGCCTCGACCGTCTCCCTCAGCACCACGTCGGGCAAGAGCACCTCGTTTTTCGCTTCCTGCACCAGGTACACGTCTTTCATAGCCACCGCCGCCACCCTGGCCTGCTGGGCGGCCCTCTGCATCATCCTAAGATCCCACCACAGCTCGAGCGGTGCCCGCCCTCGAGCCGTGTTGTCGAGGTACTCGAGGAACCGACGACGACCTGCAGGGTCGGAGACGAAAGCCTCGAATACGGCCGGGGAGAGAAGTCGCTTGACGGAGTATTCGAGCTCTTGCTGAATTTGGGAAGGAGGGAGGACGTAGGAGGTTGGGCCGGAGGAGGACGAGTCGGGGAGATGGGCGTGTCGCGATTGGGAGGGAAGTTGAGTCTCTGGAGCCCAGTGGGAGAGGTCGGCGGCGCGGGAGCGGGTGCGGGAGCGAGGAGTTGAGGGAGGAGAGTTGAGGGAGGGGGCAGAACGGATCGATGAGGGGAGGAGAGGGAAGGGAATAGGTCGAGGGGGTGGATGGACGACGAGTGGTGATTGAGGGGGCGAATGAAGAGGCGCTTCGGAGGAGGGGAGGTGGGAAGAGGTGCGGCGACGGATTGGCGACGTCTGAAGGCTAGGAGAGACCCGAGGGGGCGAGGGGAAGGAACGAGTGAGGGGACTTTCGAGAGGATCCATGTCGGATTCCCCTGAGTCTGTCGAACGAACGCGACTTAGCTCGTCTCTAGCGTACTCTGGCGTAGAAAGACGCACCGGAGATTTCGCCGTCCCAAGGCTC
Organism: Glaciozyma antarctica PI12; assembly: GCA_002917775.1. Classification (NCBI taxonomy): domain Eukaryota; kingdom Fungi; phylum Basidiomycota; class Microbotryomycetes; order Kriegeriales; family Camptobasidiaceae; genus Glaciozyma; species Glaciozyma antarctica. Next base: position 1,128,656 of record KZ627156.1, read on the forward strand.
TGCTTCGAGCTGCGGCGTTATAACGGTCGACGAGGTTGACGAGGTTCACGCGATTCCTCATCTGGAAGGGAAGAATCATCAGCTGAGTGCACGCGACATGCGCCTTCAGGCCCTGAGCACAAGACGCACCGTGAGCAGAGTCGGGTCCTCGAAAGTGTTTGTGAGTCGGCTGAACAGCAAGTACAGGCCTGTGGTTGCTGAAGAGGTCGCGTGTCAGCTTGGGCAAGCGCTGCTGAAGAGAGGGAACGCACAGCGTGTCGCGATCGAGAGAGTCGAATGAAGGCGCGAAACCAGCTTTCGCCGACGCTCCGCCCAAGGAGGAGTACGGGCGACGCTGCAGCTGATCCGATGTAGCGAAGAGCGGCTGTGGGAGGCCAGGTGCGCGATGAGAGGTCATGGAGCAGATGAGGATGAAGGAGAAGAGTGAGAGCAGAGGAGGGAGCGAGTGGATCCCCAAGCGCGCGGTCTGAGAACCCCCGAACAGAAAAGCCGTCGCGCTCCGTCTCCCCGACGCTCCCAGATCAGCAGATTGGATTTAAGCAGGGTGAGACGTTGGGCGTAGGCGGGCGCTGCGGGCGCAGGCACCACCACGAGAAGATCAGAGCCGTTAGCTATCCCCTTCCCGTCTCTGCGCAACCCCAGTTGTGTACTTCCCTCTTCAACCAGTCCATTACATCCACCTCTCTCCTGATCCAGACGCCTACTCCTCCTCCGCCGGGGGCGATCGTACGTGCAGTGGTTGAGCGTAGTGGCCGAATCGCGCCACGGGGTCGTCGCGCTTGGCGCCCATAATGTCCCACTTGAGCTGAGGGTGTCGGAAGGGAAGGGTAGAGTCGTGGAGTTGGCGGAGGGAAGGGAGGTAGAAGGGGAGAGGGAGAAAGCGGGTCAGCACCTGCACACACCGAGTCCCTCCCAATCCAGCTCCAGTTCAAGAGAGAGCGACGTACGTCCTGCTTGTAGCAGACTGCCCACACGCCAACAGGGACAAGGACACCCCAGATGATTGAGAGGCGGGCGGTGCGGTTCGTAAAGCGGAAGGTCTTCCATACGTTCTCGCGCTGGTGAGGTCGCGTTAGCAGGGCTTTTAGTAGAAGGCAGGTGGACTGCACACACCATGTAGTTCCAGTTCTCCACTCCGGGGTCAAGCTGTGGAGGGGTGCGGGAGGTTAGCTGGGACCATGGAGGCTGATGGTCGGAGGCTAGCGACGAACCTTGACGGGGTCTGTAGGGCGAGGGATGGTCAGCTCTGCTCCTATACCACCACCTAGCTGTACTCACTGTAGTGTCCGTGTCCTCCAGCCATTGTTGATAGTGTTTTGTAGTGAGAGGGGTGAGAACAAGAGGTCGGCGACGACCTCCGCTTCTTGTCCTCCGCCAACGCCCTCCCATCTCGTCTGGCGCAGAGTCTGGTCGAGCGCTGTCTCTAAAAGATGTCCTCCCAGTCCCGCCACCGTCCCGCCGTCCAAACTCTCGACCGAGAGACGGCTCACCAGCGGCACCAACGCCTCTTCGCCGTCTCCCAGTCCTTCGCCCACGGGAGGCAACCACGGCGGCCCACGACACGACACGAGCTCCACGTGCTCAAGGAACGAACTCGGTGCGCCCACTCCTGCTTGCTCCTCACTGACTCTCACTGACTCCTCCCAGCTTCCTCCGCTCCTCGGACGTCGACCCCTCCACCCTGAGCTGGGAGGACCAGCTAGCTCTCAAGTACGAAGAGACCCTTTTCAAAGAGTACGCCATCGTCAACCTCAAGCACTACCGCGCTGGTGCCGTACGCTACTCCACCCTCATTCCTCGCCCTAGCTAACCCCCTGTGCAGATCGCGCTTCGCTGGCGAACCGAATCCGAAGTCCTAGCTGGCATCGCCCACCTCACTTGCGCCGATGTCCGATGTCGGTATCATCTCCCTACGCGTGGAGAAGTGGATCCGGAATCGGAGGAGCCGCTCGTGGAGACGAGGTTGGGGGAGTTTGAGGTCCCGTTCGCGTATGTTGAGGAGGGGGAAAAGAAGAGTGCGTTGGTGAAGCTCGTGCTGTGTCGCGAGTGTGGGAAGAAGCTGTTGAAGAGTAGGGAGAATGCGAAGGGTGGGAAGGAGAGGGTGGAGGAGGGGGAGGCGGAAGAGGAGGATCGGGGAGCGAGTCGCAGAGGAAGCAGGGGCGAGGAGCTGGAGAGCGAGGACGACAGATATCGACCGGACCTCCCACCAGACCTCCCTCGACGACGGTCCTCTCCCACTCGACGTCGTTCCGCCTCCCCTCGTCGCTAGCCTCTCGCACCCTTCGCACTCGCAGAACCCTGTCGTACTACCATGCATTCCACTACTTCTTCACCTCGTCCTTGCCGAACGGGAAGCACTCCTCCCCCTCCCCCCGTCTTGGGCGTGATCGCCATGACCTTGTACTCCTTCCCCATTCCCATCTCATCGACCAACCGCTTCGCAGCACTCTCAATCTCTGCCTTCCTCCCCTCCGACGCGTTCTTTAGCAGCCCTTGGAGGCGGGGGAGGAAGCCGAGAGAGTGGAGGAAGGTTGATTGGGGGAGAGGACCATGCGAGGTCGCTGCCGAGATGGCTTAGCGGCGAGTGAGAGGCGAGGCAGGAAGGACGTACCGAGGTCTGCCATCGCTTCGGAGAGGTACGAGAAGTCGACATTCGCCGTCAGATCCGTATGCCCCGGCGCCTCCAGCGGGTCAACGATCTGGTGCTTCCTAAACCCCTGCAAGCAATCCACTCATCAGCCCCCTCCCTCTCCTCGCGAGAAGAACAGGACTCACCCGCCACGACCTCCCAAAAGCCTTATCATCACCATAATCCACCACCAGTCCCGCACCCCCCTTCGCACCTCCCAACAGCTTTCCAACCCCTCTCGCGACTTCCCAACACGCCGGAGAAATCTCCATCCTCGAACCAACAGGCAGCCGCGCAAAGCGGGAGAGCGTCGGGGAGATGGATTCGGAGGGCGTGGGAGGGAGAGTCGTGTCGAAGGAGAGGGAGGGAGTCGCGGCGGTGGCGAGGCGGGTGTAGAGGGTTGAGGCGGGGGTGGGGGAGGGAGAGAGGACGAGACGCAGGGGGAGACGAGGGGAGGAGGTTACGCTGTGGGTACGACGGTTAGTTGATGCGAGAGGGGAGGGGCTGGGAAGCGTACATGACGGATTTGGGGTCGGCGACGTCGACCATCACTTCGCGCCAACCGCGAGAGGTGTTCTGCGAATCGCATCAAGCCTTTAGCAGAGGTGTGGGTGGAGCAGAAAACACGTACCTCAAAGATGTGAATAGGGAGCGCGTCGAAGAACTCGTGCGCGACAATCATCGTGAACTCGTCGTCGGCTTGCGAAACCGCTCATCAGCGAGATTCCTGGGATGGGGGCTGAGACGACTCACAAGCTGGCACTTCGTCCACGCTACCCCACCACTTTGTCTCGATCGCACCGAAGCCTGCGCCTGCGAGCTTCTTGCGCTGCTCCTCGCGCATGGCCTCCGAGGACTCGATGAGGTGGATCGAAGTCACTGGAGGACTTTAGCTTTTCGGGAGAGCTTTGAATGTCTGTTCGTGGCAGTGTAAGACAGCGGCTGGGAGACGGGAGAGAGGCACACACGCGAAGCACGTCGGCAAGAAGTGTTCCTCGACCGGGGCCGAGTTCGACGATCCTCACTCGTGCAGGAGCGCCCTGGGCGGCCCATTGCGTGACGAACCAAATCGCCAGAAGCTGCGGAAGGCGCTACTTAGCTCTTGTCGAGGAGTGAACGGGGGGGAGGCGCACCTCGCCAAAGATCTGAGAAATCTCGGGGCTGGTGACAAAGTCGCCAGCCGAACCGAACACCTTCTTGGTGGTGTAGTAGCCGAGCGTTGGGTGCGCAAGGCAGAGCGTCATGTACCTTGAGACGGGCAGCGGGCCATGCGTCTGCGGAGGAACGTCAACTCGGAATCGAGGAAGAGGAGAGCTGCCGAGCGCACCTTTATAGTCTCCTCAATCACCGTGAGCAGCTCCGTGGGCACAGGTGCTACGCTGGCTGCCTTTCCAGACGTCGGCAGCCCCGAGATCGAGCTCTTGGATGCGATCTCTCCTCGAGAGGCGGAGAGGGAGAAAGCTCGGCGGTCCACGGTGGCACTCCATCGCGGGGCTACACTCGGGCGCGCCGCTTCGATGAGAGCTCTGGAGCAGTAAGGGATCCGGCGGGCGAGCATCGCAAAGCGTGTGGAGCTCCGGAGGAGGGTGATTCGGAGTTGAAAGGGCGTTTCAATGGGACCTCGAGCGCGTCGACGCGTTTCGTTCAAGTCGCGAGGTGTTGGTCGTGTCGAGTGAGCTTGTTCGGTGCACCTGAACTAATCGATAAGCTTGGCGAGCGCGAGGGGAGGAGTCAGAGGGGGAAGCCGGGCTCAGCGCGAAGAAGCCGGGGAACCTTTTTTGTTCCGAAGGGCTGTTTCGCTCCTCCAACACCACTCGACAGCCACGATGAGCACTGGATCTGTAGGAAAGACTATCCGCACCGCCCTGCGCACAGCGACCTCACCTTGGGGCTCAACCATCGCCTCGTCGTCGCACTTTTCGCTCAGGGCGGCCCCAGCACCTCCGCGTGCTGTCCTGGCAGATTGCACTTGCTACGCGAGGAGTTATAGCTCGTACCCCAGCGCACCGGCACCCAGTGAGCTCTTTCCGCACCTCTGAGCTTGACCGAGCTCCAGCTGACCCCAACTCCTTGCTCACCAGCTGCCCCCTCTCACCCCGGAGGAGCTACTCTCCCCGCGCGCAAGAAGCGCACCATCCTCGACCTCCACTCAAACAAGCGCAAGGGAATCCCCATCACCATGCTTACAGCACACGACTACCCCTCGGCGCGGTTCCTCGAATCCTGCGGCGTCGCTCCTCCTCCCTCCCTCGACTCTCCTCCTACTACCCTCGCCGCCGCCAAAGCCGCTGCCGTCCTACGCGGAGTCGATATCTGCCTTGTCGGGGACTCTCTCGCAATGGTCGCATGCGGATACACCTCCACCACCTCTCTCGGCCTCGACGAACTCCTCTACCATTGCCGCTCCGTCGCACGCGGATGTCACTACTCCCTCCTCGTCTCCGACATGCCGTTCGGAACCTTCACCGGCTCGACAGATTCGGGCGTAGCGAACGCCGTGCGCATTATCCAGGAAGGCAACATGGACGCGGTCAAGATCGAAGGAGGCCTCGAAGTCGTCGACCTCGTTACCCGCCTCACGAGCGTCGGCATCCCCGTCATGGGCCACGTCGGGCTCACTCCTCAGCGCCAGTCTGCACTCTCCGGCTTCAGGGTGCAGGGGAAGACGGCCGAGTCGGCGATGAGGGTGTGGAGGGACGCTCAGGCTATCGAGAAGGCCGGCGCGTTCGCCATCGTCCTCGAGGCCGTCCCTTCGCGCCTTGCGGCGTTCATTTCGAAGCGGTTGACGGTGCCGACGATTGGGATTGGAGCGGGGGGAGAGTGTGGAGGACAGGTGCTGGTGCAGCTTGATATGCTGGGAGTCAGTAGCCTGGGCAAGGGACCGAAGTTCCTTAAGAAGTACGAGAGCTGGGAGGTCAAGGCGACGAGCGCGATTGGGCGGTACGTCGAGGACGTTAGGGGAGGAGCTTTCCCGGAGGAGAAGCATGGGTATCCTATGGGAGACGTAGAGTGGGAGGGATTCCTCGCAGCAGTTGACGGCGAGGCGGTCGTCGTCTAGCTCGAGGATGCGAAGAAATCAAAGGCATACGCCCGGCTCGATTGGCGACGGATTGCTTCTTCTCTGCTCCTCCTCTGCTCGGTTCTCAGGCTTGCGTGCTGGCTCCTCAATTGACCAACGAGAAAGTCACACTGCACAGGACGTTCTCTCGCTGATCTCGTTACCGCATTAGTGAGACAGCCATTCCGGATACGATTGAAGCTACGCCGCCGGCGTTCGTGCGGAAACCTTGCGGTCCAATTGCTCCGCAATCGCCCTCCGTGTCGCCGCCCGAACTCGCTCCTTCTTCTTGCGTACAGCCTCAACGCATGCGCTCGAGCTGGGCGACCTGGACTGGCCACGCAAGTCGTCAGGAAGCGAGGAGGGAGAACGGGAGAGGGCGCACATTCGAGCATGCAAGCCGGTTCGACATCATTTCCGGAGATGCCGCTCCGTTGTCTGACCGGGCGAGGACTCAGCAAATATTGACTGAGGAACGGCACACCGCAGCGAAGGTCGAAAGCGCTCTTGAGCCGGGTGAAGAAGTTTGGAGATGCGTCGGGCACGAACTGCGAGGCGACTTGAGAAGCGAGAAGCTGCCGTCTGGCGAGCTAAAGCCGTTCGATAGGCCTCGTTGTTATCGAGAGCTGGAGAGAGCAAAAGCGGTGGCAGGCCGGAGGCTTCGCACAGCGCGGCGAGGGTCCGCACCGCACAGAACCATAGGCAGGCCTTCTTCCTTCGTTTCTCCTGGAGAGCCCAGAGTGGAGGATCGTCGGTGTAGGCATCGCTGCTGCAGATTAGCGGTGTCCCGCCCGCGTGGGGCGCCTTGACGAAGAGAGCGAGCATGTTCAGAAAGTGTCGACCGACGTAGTGCCCCACCGGAGGGATTCCGCCAGTTGTACCAGGGGTAGAATCGAGCAGAGCTTCCAAGTGCGAAGCCTTCTCCTCCTCGTTTAGTTTTGAGTAGTCAATCAGCTGCAGGAGCAGGAGGTCGTTCGTCAGCTCCCCTCCCCCGCACGACGACATCCCTCTGAGAGGTGACTTACCGACACCCAAGCCCAGCCACCTCTATCCATCCCCCACCATCTTCCCCGCATCGCCTTCGTTCGCCTCGAGCGCCTTGCCGACTCCCCGCACCGTGTACCTGAACCCAACCTCCCCAAACAGCAGAAGGAAACGGCGATGCGAGCTTCGTTGGGCCAGCGAGGGTATGGAGGAGCGCTGGAGTAGCCTGTGAATTCCAGTGTGTGCCAGGCGAGGTTAAGCATCCAGAGAGCGGTGCGGCGGAGGAGGGCGGAGGACAAGGGACACCTGCTCCATCGCGGCAATTGCTCCTCTTCCTTCTCCCACGACCTCGGATTGCTTCAGCTGCTCAGGAACTACTCCAGAGCAATGCGAAAGAAGGGCAAGGTGAGTGCCAAACCCAGGCGACCACTCCGGACACAGCTGACCCCTCCCCCACCCCCCAGCGAGTCCGCGCTCCTCCAGCTCCCCTCCCTCCCGACCGCTTCTCCACGCTCCCCGCCGAGCTCCTCCACACCATCTTCGACCGTGCGGACGAGGAATACCTCACCCAGCCTCTCACCAAACCAATCTGCAAGACCCTCATCTCCTACACCTACACGACTCGATACCGAGCGATAGCGATTCGTCTGCCCGATCACGGCAGGCTCGAGGGACGCGTTCTGAAGCTCAAGGGGACGCTGGAGAAGCACCCGGAGATCGCTCTCCAAGTCCGGGAGCTCGATGTCGAACGCTACTGCCCCGCGAAGGGGAAGAAGCTGCACGTCGACCCCAAGGACTTCAATCGCGTTTTGGGGACGGAGCAGGTTCTCAAGCCCGTACTGGCGCTCGTCAAGAACCTCAAGGAGCTGCGCTTTTCGGGCGGGTGCGAATCGGAGCTTCAGTTGCTTTTGTCGGGAGAAGTAACGCTCGCGAACCTCGTCCACCTCGAGCACCAGCGTGCTTTGCTCGACCCTGCCGTGTACCAGCAGCTCTGCCAGCACTTTCCCAAGCTCTCCCATTTTTCTCTCTCCCTGCGTCCCAACCACAGCAGCGAAGGTCCTCATCTCGCCAACCCTCGCAATCTCAATATCATCAACATCACGCGCCTTTCGCTGGGCCGGGGCAGATGGGGCGACAGCAACGCGGACCCCTTCCTCGACCTCTTCCTTTCCTTCCCGAACCTGGTCGACCTCGGTATCTACCACGCCCGCATTGAGAAGCTCCTCATCTTCCTCGCGACGGCCCCCTCCCATCTCGAGTCCCTTACTATCGCCATCGGGAGCGGAGGCAATTCGAATTTGGGTGCACTCGGGGCTTGCCTCCTTCGCTTTGCCCGACTTTCTAAGCTCGAGATCGGCAACGTCACCCGCACCTCATTCTTCGACGCCCTCCCCAATCTCCCCCTCCACACCCTCATCGTCAATTCCGACAGACCTCCCAAGCTTATTGCCCTCCAACAGCTCCTCGAAGGACCGAGGAAGCTTATGACGCTGAAGCGTCTTCACATCGACGAAACGGAGCCCGCGTGGAGAGGGTCGCCGGTTTCGCCCTGGGCGGCCGTCGAGACGTTCGCGAGGATTGCGGAGGCGCAAGGAGTGGAGTTGACGGGGACGATGCTGGAGAACGCGCTGGCGAGGAGGGAGGAGGATGAGGCGATACGAGAACAGGCAGGGTGGCTTGTGCTTGGGTGGGAATGTGGCTTTTGATTTGGAGGGACGAGGAGCAGGGCGGGCGAGGAGGAACGGGGAGGATTGTAATAGCTGGGGGGACGACCTGTGCTTGGATGCGTTAGGAATGACTTTGGGAAGTGTGTTAACAACTGGATTCGGAAGGAAGACTTCGCGCCGCGAGAGCTGCCTTTGCCTCTCCGCGACAACTCCGCCGGCGTTCACAGAACCCTTGAGAACAAGCAGCCTTAGTCTTCGTGCACCCGTCCCACCTGTCCGCAACCGCACACCAGCGCGTCGAGCAGTGCACACCGTCCAATATCTCATCCCACCCTCGAAGTCACGAATTTCTTTCCATCCCCACGGTCTACCCACCGCCATCCCTCTCCCTCGCCTTCCTCTCCTTCTCCCTCTTCTCTCCCACCCCTACGACCCCCTCATACACCGCCCACCCAATCCCCGCGCTCCCAGCCTTGCGAACCACTCTTAATCCTCCTCCCTCCCAGAACCCTCTGATACCTCCTTGTGCGTAAACGAGTGATACGGATCGACCGAGTGAGGTGTAGAGAGTTGGGGAGAGTTGTCGGCGGGTTTTGAGGAGGTCGAAAGGGGTCGTGAGGAGGGTGGAGATGAGGGAAGCGGAGGCGCCTGCGCGTTGGGCGTTAGCTCGCTCGTGTAAAGGCAGGAAGAGTGAAAACGTACCTGCCATCCCACCGCCTAGCGCACCCCCACCTCCATCGCCTCGCACTCCGAGGATCCGCCGTCCCCGCTCGTAAAAGACGATAAAGAGTCCTGCGCCTGGCGCGTCGCGTAAAGCGGTTGGTACGGCGCCGCGCCAGAGAGATTTGATGCCGCCTGTGCGGTAGAGATTCGTAATAGTGCCGAGGTAGGAGCGTTGTGGATGAGGGGAGGAGGACTGCGCGGAGGTGGGGTTAGCTCCGGTGGAGGTGGCTGGGAGATGTGAGGCTAAGGACAAGCTCAAGCACGGCAGGGAAATGGGAAGCGCACCTCTGAAAGCGTCTTGAGGAGCGTGAATGGCATCAGAAGGAATCCGACCCCCGTCCGCGCCGTGCTGCCGACCAGCAAGTCCCCCGCCGTCGTGAGCTTGACCTTGCCCGTCGTGCTCGCTCCCTTTGCCGTGAAGTATCCTGACTGTCCGATGAGAGTTCGTAGGCGGGATAGGGTGAGGAAGTAGAGCGATACGCCCGGCACGTTCCTGCGTCATCCGCGGTCAGCTCAGCGGGGGCTGGCGGAGTGCAAGAAGGGAACGTACCGGTAGAGCGTAGGCGTAGTCCCGCGCCAGAGTCCCCGCGCGCCTTCAGTGCGCACGACGTTCCGAGCTGTCGTCCAGATCTTAGCTTTCAGGTGCGGTGTGCCTGCAGGACGAGCGGCAGCTCCGGCGTGAGGAGTTTGAGAGGTGGAAGCGATGGGATGATCTTGTTGCACGCGAGTTTTGATCACTGGGGGGCAAGGGGAGGACGTTAGCGGGAGAGGGAGAGCGAGCGAGCTGTCTGGTGCTCACGATCGAGAGGTTGCAAGACGAGAACGCTCGTCGCGCCGGATATTGCGCCTGATGCGAGATGCCACGATGCTGATAGGTGCTTGTTGGGAGCCACATCGGGTGGTGGTGCACTCATGAGGTGAGGGAGGTGGGAGAGGAGCGGGAACGAAAGTGCGGGTCGACTTCGACCTCGGGGTTCGGCGCGTTGGGCGAGCTCGAGTTGAAGTGGATCGATTGAGCTCGTTCGGGCACTGGGGTGGTAAGGTGTATCTACCTGAACTACTGCAGCAAAAAAATAGAGCTTGAGGTTGTTGGAACAGGAAGAGCAAGAGGTAGTCTCCGCAAGACCTCCGCGCCAACTTCCGTTTCTGCTGCTGAGCAGCGCCTTGTCCTCTCTCCAGCAACAGCCAACGTAGCAAAGCTCCACTCTAGCGATGGGTCTGCTCACGATCATCCGCAAGACGCGCCTCAAGGAGAAGCAGATCCGCGTCCTCATGCTGTTCGTCCCACTCGCCTCCTCGACTCCGCGCGTGCTGACCTGTCGCGCAGTGGCCTGGACAACGCGGGCAAGACGACTATCGTTAAGCGTATTCTAGGCGAGGACGTCAACGAGGTCTCCCCGACTCTGGGGTTCAACATCCGCACCATCATCCACCAGGGGTACTCCCTGAACGTCTGTGCGTGCCTTCCTCTCCTTACTCGAACAATCACTAACGTCGCGAGCAGGGGATATCGGCGGTCAGACCTCACTCCGCCCGTACTGGCGCAACTACTTTGAGACGACGGACGCGGTCATCTGGGTCGTCGACTCGAGCGACAGAGCTCGAATGGAGGATTGCAGGAGGGAGCTACACGGGCTATTGCAGGAGGAGGTACGTCCAGCTCAGCAGAGGGCGAGAAAGAGGAAGCTAATGGTACCGCAGCGACTGGCCGGCGCGAGCTTGCTCGTCTTTGCGAACAAGCAGGATATCGCAGGGAGCCTCACGAGCGCCGAGATTGCCGAAGTACGCTCCTTGCGGCTCCTTCACCTCCATAGCTGATCACCGGAACGCAGGCTCTCCAGCTGTCCCTCCTCACCTCGCACACTTCGACCATCCAGCCGTGTTGTGCGCGCTCAGCTGCGACCGAGGAGCCGGATCAGAGGATCTGGGAGGGATTGGATTGGGTCGTGAAGGAGGTGGGGAGGAGGGTGTATTATGGGAGTGGAGGAGGGGTGCTGGAGACGAAGGTGGAGGAGGGAGCGGGGGAGACGATGGAAGGTGTGGTGGGTTGAGTGGAGACGCGCTTGTAGGACAGGGTGAGTGAGGGCTGTCGATGTTTGGGCGAGTGCGAGCTAATGGGCTTCGGAAGGTCGAAGGTCACCGAGGCTAGGTCTCAGTGGGCCCGTCGCACGCCTTCGGTTCGCTCGTCCGCGCCCCTCGCCAACGTCGCGAGGAACTTGCGGCGCGTTTTGCTCAGGGCAGCGAGCCGGTCAAGAAACAGGCTGTGTGAAGGAGCTTTTCTCCACTGAGCTGGGAGAGCGAAGCGATGAGCTGTGTCGCTCGAGTTTCGAGGAGGTTGCGAAGCGAACGGCCGGCGAGACGGTGGCGTGGTGAGGTCTCGCCGTAGCTGCAATAAGAGCTTTGATGGGACTGCAAAACGATAACGAGAAAGAGATCCAGAGCGCAACGACCGTCGTTGGTCACCACCCGCCAAAACCTCGCGAGCGAAACGACGAGCTCGCACACGCTTCGAAACGTTCTCCTCCTCCCTCCTCCTCGAATCCGAAGCAGCATCCCAAACCTCATCCGAAGCAGTAATCCCAACCTTCTCGAGCAGTCCCCACCGCGCACGCACGCGCAACGGAACAGCAACCCCCATCTATCGAATTCGTTCCCTATCTCCCCTGTCGACCCCTCACAGCCCTCTGCGCCCCCCTCGGCGCCTGCGGTCCCGATTGTTGCTTTACCCTTCGTCAGCCCTGCTCAGGATGAAGAGAGGAGAGGAGAACGCACCTGCTGACTCTGAGGGTTCGTAACCGTCTCATCGACGCTCAACACCAAGCAAGCCGCCTCCGCCGCTCCCTCGATCGCATTGATCTTGACCAAGCTCGGCTCCCATACGAATCGTTCCATGTTATCCGCCACTCCCTCACTCTCGACGTCGACCCCGGCCCAGGTATCTCCTCGAGCGTGCAGCATGCGAAGTTTGTTGAGAACGTCCGTCGCGTCGATACCTGCGTTGTCGCAAATTTGGCGAGGGATGACTTCGAGAGATTTGGCGAAGGCGGAGATCATGAGCTGTTGCTTTCCTTCGATCGTGCGCGAGAGGTCTCGGAGGTATTTCGAGATTTCCATCTGTTCGTTCGTTAGCGATGTTGTTGACGACGACGAGGGAGGAAAGGGACGTACCTCGATAGCTCCGCCTCCAGCGACGACCTGGTTGTTCTTGATAGCCCTCTTGACGATCATGATAGCGTCATGCAGACTCCTCTCCACCTCGCTAATAAACTGCTCCGCTCCCCCCCTCAACAACAGCGTGCACGTCATCGCCTTCCTACACCCCTCAAACAAATTGAACCTCTCCCCCCCAATCTGCCTCTCCTCGAAACTCTCGCAACTCCCAAGGTGCTCAGCCCTGATATCCGAGCACGTACTCTGGATCGCTCCGCCGACAGCATGGACGACTCGCTTGAGGTCGTCAGAGGCGACGCGGCCGGCGCAGAAGATGTCGCGGTCGGCGAAGAATTGGGTCGCGAGGTCGCCGATGGGTAGGCGCGAGAGAACGACTTTGGCGCCCGTGGCGGCGATCGCTTCGAGCTTGGTGTAGATGATGGTCCATTCCGCGTCGACGATCGCTTGGTATTCCTAGCATTTGTTACGGGAGTTAGCGAAGTTGTAGAGAGAGAGAGGAAGGAGGAGGACGCACGGAGACGGCTTCGATGCGAACTTCGGCGTTGTCGCGCTCGGCTTTGAGTTCGAGCTCGACGTTGAGGCAAACGATCTTGGGGTCCCTGAAGCTCTTAGGCTGCTGCTCGAATCCCGCATAACTGAACGTCTTCTTGAACGCAACTCCCTTGACGAGGAGCGAGTCCTCCATTCCTCCTCCCGGGATCTTCTTGACTCCGATGAGCGACTCGTCGAGGTCGACTTGGTCCAAGGTGAGGACGGCGTCGACGACCATGTTGGAGAAGAAGGGCTTTTGGGAGTGGATGAGCTTGGACGACATGGCGGTCGAGGCGCACTTGAGGAGGAGGTCGCGGAAGTCGCTGCAATTGCCGCGTCAGTCCTTGTGCACGAGGACAAGGAAAGCTGAGAACGCACTCCTCGTTCGTTCGCTCAATCGTCACCGCAAGCTCCTTGACGCGAGCGATAGCCTGGACGCGAAGAAAAAGCGCTCCTCGTCAGCTTCGTCCTTCCCTCGTCGCCTCCTCACACGCGCCGACTCACAAGCTGCGCCGCACGACGGTACCCCTTGATGATGATATGAGGGCTAACACCATCCTCGATAAACTGCTTGCTCTCCCTCAACAGCTCTCCCGCGAGGAGGACGACACTGGTCGTCCCGTCTCCAACCTCTGCGTCCTGCGCCCGAGCAATATCGACGAGCGTCTTGGCGGCGGGATGAACGACTTCGAGCAACTTGAGGATCGTCGCACCGTCGTTGGAGATGGTAGCTTGGCCGTTGGCGGAGACGATGAGCTTGTCCATACCGCGGGGGCCGAGAGTCGAGGAGATGGTGCCGGCTACGGCGAGGCAGGCGGCGATGTTGGAGAGGAGCTGAGGAGTGCCTTGAGAGGTGTCGGTTCCTTCTATAGGCGTGGGGGTATAGGGTCAGCGAGGGGCGGGCGACGAGGAGGGGAGCGGGAGTGGTTACCTCGGAGGACGACGACGGTAGGGTTCTGTTGGGCAGGGAGTCAGCGTCTAGTTCGCGTTCGCGTTCGCGTAAGAGCACTTACACCCATGTAGGGCATTCGGCCTGCCATCTTTGAGTAGAGGAGAGCGAGTTCGCTGAAGGGAAGGGGGTGGACTGGAGTGGAAGGAAGAGAGCTGCTTTGAACGTGTCAACTTGAGCGCTGTCGCGAGTCAAGATCAAGCTAGCTCAGCTCGTTACTGACCTTGCTTGAACGAGAGTCGGCGCAAGACTTTGAGGGGGGAGAGGAAGCCCAACTCTCCAGCCAGGAGAGGGAAGCAGATGGGCTCAACTGTTTCACGCGTCAAAGTCAAGAAAACCGAAAGTTTCACAATAAGTTAAATCCCGGCTGCATCGGCGGAAGTGCCGGACGACCGAAACTCTGAAGCACGCGCTGCTCTCTTCCTTCTTCACCTCGCTCTCTGGCTCAAATTCCGTATCGACTCAGAGGAATCAACGACGACAAGCTCAGAACAGCAACGACAACAGCAACGACGATGGCAGCCTTCCCCCTCAGCCACGCTCACACCCTCCTTCGCCGTCTCATCGCGTTGAACCCCAAGGCCGGCCCAGCGCACCACTACCTCTACGTAGTAGGAGAAGCAGTACAGTCCAGACACGATACGGACCGTGAACTTCCGTTCCGCCAAGAGTCAAACTTCGCCTGGTTGACAGGTACGTCCCTCCACCTTTTTCTGACCTCGGTACGCTAATCACGAACGCAGGATGCGAGGTTCCTGGAGCCGCGATGACCATTAGCGTCGAGTACGAAGGCGGAGAGCTGGACCTCAGCAAGGTCGAGACGAAGCTCTTCCTCCCCGAAGTGGATCAGGACGAAGTCATGTACGCTCCTCTCCGCTCCTCCTACTTTGACAGCACTAACGATACGAACGCAGGTGGTGCGGCCTCCCTCCCACCCCCTCCGAGCTCTCCAAAACCCTCTCCTTCATCTCCATCACCAACTCCTGGTCTCCCATCTCCCTCTTCCCCTCTCCTCCCAGGAACCGCGCTCTCCCCACCTTCATCCACACCCTCCCCTGGACCCTCTCTCCCAAAGCGATGGTGAGCACTATCAATGGACCGACACACACGACGGCGTACCTCCTCAAGGCGATTCATGAGGCGAGGAGGAATAAGGATGAGGGAGAGATGGGGTGGATGCGAAAGGCGAGCGAGATTACTAGCGCGGCGCACGAGGAGCTCATGAGGGCTGTCGCGAGCGGGGAAGCGACGGATGAGAATGAGGCGGAGGCGACGTTCACAGGCTACTGTCGTCGAAAGGGGTACGTTCTCTTCATCCCATCACCATTCCGCGCGCTAACCTCGAACGCAGAGCTAAATGGCAAGCCTACACTCCTATCGTCGCAGCTGGCTCCTCAGCCGGAACCCTCCACTACGTCGATAACGCCGCTGCCTTCCCCACCACCTCTCCTGGATCGCTCCTCCTCGTCGACGCAGGAGCGGAGTACAACAACTACGCAGCGGACGTCACGCGCTGTATCCCCCTCGGCAACGGGGGGAGGTTCACGAAGGAGTGCAAGGATATTTACGAGCTGGTGTTGGAGATGCAGTTCGCTGCTTTCGAGATGATCCGCCCTGGAACGAGTTACGAGGATGTTCAGCGCCTCATGTACGGTCTCCCTCCCTCCCTCGCTCCTACGTGCTGACGATTATGCACAGGCACGACGTCGCTGCTCGTGGTCTCCTCAAGCTAGGCCTCTTCATCCCCGGCTCCTTCAAAGGGCCTACCGAAGACCTCATCGCCACTATCATCTCCTCGGGCCTAACGACCGCTTTCTACCCACACGGCGTCGGGCACTTACTCGGTTTGGACGTACGTTCTGTTCCTCTCCCACTTCTTCGGAGCGAGGACTGATTGGGAGGTGGCAGGTGCATGATGCGGGAGGATTGCCGGAGGGCAAGTCGAAGGACCCGTTGCTCAAGTACCTTCGTCTTCGTGTTCCGCTCGGTTTGGGTTTCGTAGTCACCGTTGAGCCTGGGTACGTCTTCCCTCCCTCCCTCCTCGCTTCCTCAACTGAACAAGGAACGCAGACTCTACTTCAACGAACACCTCTTTGCGCCGCACAAGAACTCGGAATTCATCGACCATGCCCTGCTGGAGAAGTACTGGTATGTAGGCGGGGTGAGGATTGAGGACAAGTGCGTTCTTTCTTCCTCGCTTTCTCCGCAGGCGAAGAACTGACGGCGACGATGACAGCCTACTCATTACGAAGGACGGGTTTGAGAACCTTACGACGGCGGCGAAGACGGTTGAGGAGGTTGAGGCGATTACGGCGGTTCGCAAAGCTTGAATCTTGCAATCGTTACTCTTCGAAGAGCCGCGGACGATGGGTACGAACCTCCAGTAGCGCGAACCTCTCGAAAGATCCTCGCAAAAAAGCGTGCAACTCTCGCCTGCCCTCCTTGAACTGCTTCAAACCCCATCAATTTACTTTCTAGAACCTCCGCCTACCAACTCCTCTCCACCACCGCCTTCTCCCCCGTTGTCGCTCCATCCCCTCCCCTCCCCCTACCACCTCTAAACTCTCCCCTCCCGCGCCCCCTCCTCCCGCCCCTTCCTCGTCCGCCCCGAGTGCCCTCGGTGGGAGAGAGGAGAGCTTCTCCAGACGAGCTCTCGCCCGCCGTCTCCTCCTTCGCTCCTTCGACCTTTGACTCGACCTCCTTCGGCTCCTCCTTCTCCCCCACCTTCTCCACCTTCTCAACAGCCTTCTCCTCCACCTCCTCCACCTTCTCCACCTTCTCACCACCCTCCTTCACCTCCTCCTTCCCCTCACCAGGCCCCCTCCTCCCCTCCCCCGCACTCCCCCACCCACCCCTCCCACCCCTCTGTCCCATCCTCTGTCCCATAGGCCCACTCGGCGCCCTCGCATGTGCAGGAGGTCCGGAAGGTGCGCGTGCATGCGTCACGCTCGGTGCAGGGCTCGGAGGTCCGGAAGGTGCACGGGCATGCGTCACGCTGGGCCCGTTGTTGGGGAGACGTTGGTGAGGTGCTGGGCCACGAGGACCGGTTGGGAGACGCTGAGGGAATCGAGGGTTGTTGTTCGCGTTGGGAGGGAGGTTGGTCGGGGTTGGGGAGGGGGCGGTGGGGAGGTTGTTCGTGTTCGTCGGGAGGTTGTTCGCGGGGAGAGGGGCGGAGCGGCGGGGAGCGGCGGGGACGGGGAACTTGGCGGGGAGGGGGAGGGAGGTGGAGAGAGGAGCTGCGGAGAGAGTTGGGAGGGCGGGAGGAGCGCGGGAGGCGGTTTGGCGGTAGGCGAAGTTGAAGCCTGCGACGAGTCGAGGTTAGCGCCGCCGGATGAGAGAGAGAGAGAGACGTACCTTGGCTCTTCATCTCGCTGCCAACGCGTCCATCGCGGATGTCGAGAACGAGGCTTCCGAACGCAGCGTCGGGGAGGTTCCTGCGTCCATCGTATCAGCTCACTGCGCCCGAACGATGAGGAAGGAGGAACGCACCAGTTCCAGCAGTTCTTCCACACCGTCTCCTCGACCAGGTGTCCTCCGCCGGTAGCGGGAGGCGCAGGAACGCGGTTCGCTACCGCGAGCGCGTTCGTCAACAGCGTGCGCTGGTTCTCACTGCGACGACGGCTCATCAGCTCCTCTCCTCGCTAAAACAAACGCACGACTCACTCAATTACCCCCTCGACCTGCGCCTTGACCGTATCCCAAACCTCGTTGAACGCCTTCTTGGCTCCCTCGAGCTTGCCCCTGAACGCTTCGGGGTCGGGCTGGACGCTGAACTCGTTGTAAGAGACGCCGTAGCGAAAGTGCAATCCAGCACTGAGGGTGAGGTCGGCTTTGAGGACGAGGCAGAGCTGGGTGAGGAGGCCTTCGCGACCGGGCGAGGCGTGCGAGACGAGGAGGCGCGTTTCGGATTGGTCGTACACCTGCACGCATAAGTTAGCCTCGTTGAGGAGCAGGAGAGAGCGAACCCACCTTTTGAGCCGTGTCGACCATCTCGCCGACCTGCAGCATAGTCGTCCACATCGTTCCTCCTCCACCCGCAATCGTCGCCGTCCCAGTCCCGTTATCAAACAGCTTATGCCCGACGACCGCTCCTCCCAATCCAAACAACCTCAACCGCACACCTCCAATGAGGAGGACCCTCGTCGTCGCCTCGTCCAGCACCGTAAGGTTCGGAATCGCGTACCCCGCGTTCGCAGGCGAGGGAACGCGCGCCTTTCCCTCGACCGGAACGCGAAGGACCGAAGGGCCCGCCAGACGAATCTTCTCCAGGATCACCACGTCCTCGCACGCGCCCCAGACGGTGTAGACGGGGACGTCGAGCGTCAACTCCCCGCTGAGGAAGCGAGGGAACTCGCTCAGGCCAAAGTGGGTGTCGGAGGGAAAGGTTCCGGCCGGAGGAGCGGAGAGGAGAGCTTTCATCTGGATGAGGGAGGTCGAGGGGGCGAGGAGGAGAGAGCGGAAGGAAGGGGGGATGAGGGAGGAGTATTGAACGAGGTGGCGGAGGGTGCGTTCGGAGATGGTCGCGAGGGAGGATTGCTCTGCGGTTGTAGCGCTTCAGCTTCGAGCGTCTCTAGGAAGCTTGAGGAGAGGGAGACGAACCGTAAAAACCGAAATCGCCAGAGTGGATGATGGCGATCGCATTGTGCTCTGCAGCGAGGGCGTTGAGGGTCGAGATGGAGCCTGGGGAGGGTGGGGGGTTAGTGAGTGAGCAAAAGGCTCAGTGGGAGGTGGAGATGAGGCTTTGACAGAGCTGTAGGAGAGCAGCGTGCTCAAGCTACCGACAGCGAGCGCGCGGAGAGGAGCTGACCTGCCTAGCCTGGGCCGCGCCTCTTCCTCAACGTCTCGTTGACTAGAGCTTCTTTCAAGGAGAGGAGCTTGTCCCCCTACTGCTGCAACTGCTGCTTCTCGAGGCGCGGAGCTGGCCGACACAACGCTTTCAACAGTCGAAGGAGGAAGCTCGCGAGCTTCCCTCTCTCGAGCTGTAAGACTGACTCGTCCGTCCGCGCCTTTCCTCCTATCTCCCCAGCTGCTCGCGATGCGCTAAAAGACTGCCTGCACTGCTCTTCGCACAAGCACGTCCAGCACCTCCATGAACCCGCGCCTCCACGCACGGACGTCGCCCATTCCCAGTGTCAACCCCTCAACCTCTTCACGCACTCACCTCGGACATCAGCTACACACAAGATCCTTCCTCCAGCACTGTTGATCACATCGAGCCTGTTGGAGTGAGTGTCGGTAGGGACGGGTCCGCGCGTCGGGGGTGGGCCGCCGTTGGGAGGTCCTGGGGAGCGGGGGAAAGGGGAGTTGTTGAGGATCGCTTGGGATGCCATTATTTTGGGTGGGGAGAGGGGGGTATAAGGGTCGGTACGGGGGGCGGGAGGAGGGTAACGGGGTAGGGAGAGTGAGAGAGGAAGAAGTGGAAACCAGCGTCTTGCACCCAGGTAGCGCAGCGGTAGCGCGCGAAGAAGGGTGATTTGTTTCGTGCTCACACAGCAGACAGAGGTGCTGCTTTGAGAGTTCTTATGGATCCTCAACAGAGCTCAACAGAGGCGGAGCGCGTTGGCAAGCTCAGACGAGGTCGGTCGGAGTCCCTGCGAGTAATCCACTCACCGACCGCGAGGAAGACGACACGCTCTTCTTCTTCCTCCGTTGCTACCAAGCATCTGGAAACATATTCAGGAACGTCAACCGTAGTCGGCTCTAGCTTTCCGAGGTGTAAACCACGATTGAGGGAGAGAGAGGCGAGAAGCGAGGTCGACATTGCGAAGGCAGCTTTCCAGTTCCTGGTACTTGCTGCTCTGCTCGGTACTTCGGTACTTGATACCGTGTCGGTTTGCGAGGGCTGTTATCCTTGGAAAGTCCCTCAAGCAAAAGCCACACGTTGCGAAGCCGCAAGTCAACTCCGCCGTAGATCCACGGGCTCTCTGTCTCTCCCCACCACCTCCTTCGGATCCGGACACGCCCATGGACTTTCGCAGGCCTACCAGTGCCGACTCAGACTCCGACTCTGACGATCCACGGCCGTCCTCGTACCTCCCCATCACCTCCTCCTATGCCCCCTCGTCCTCCTTCTTCCGACCACGCCGTCCCCGCGCCCTGTCCTCCTCCTCAGTCTCCTCGACCTCGTCCCTCTCCAGCAGCTCCAGTTCGAGCTCCTCCCTCTCCTCCGTCTCTCTCCAACCCCGCCCTTCCCCCTCCCCAGCTCGTGCAACTACAACCCCCAAACGACACCTCAAGCTCTCCCTCTCCCTCCTCCGCGCTCGTAGAGCCCTCTCTACCAACTCCTTTGAATCTCTCTCGGCGGCGCTCAGGAGCGTCTCCCTCGCGATCCCGAGTGAGCTTGGGTCGCTCGGCTCGTTCGTCCCGATTCTGGACCGCCTGGCGAGGGACCTGGTGGAGGGACTGGGAGGGGATGAGATGGGGAGGCAGGCAAGGAGAACGTTGAGTAAAGAGGACGCAAAGGCGCTCGTGGGATTGCGACAGAGGTGGAGTGGCAAGGGGAAGGGACGGGAGGCGGATGGCTGGGTTACGGAGGTGAGGGAGCGTGTGCTGAGGGTGCGTTTGCTTGCCCTTCTGGACGAGTTGTTTGAGTGTTCACAAACCGGCTTGCAGAACCCTCCGCTGGCGTTCCTTGAAACGCCTCACGACCTACCGACTTCGACCTTGCTCACCTCCCTCGAATCGCTTATCATGCCTTCCTCGCTCCCACGGATCTTCCTCTCCGAGCTGGAGCTCACGAGCGACTATATGGAACGCTGGGAGACATTTAAGCGCGCCGAGGACGTTCTGGCGTGGTACGTTTCCTTCGACGCAGCTCCGCAACTCGACCCTCGTGCCGTCCTCGATTCCGTGCGATCCCTCGATCTCTCCAAGAACCAGCTCAACAGTACGTGGTTTCCCTCCCTCTTAATTCCCTCGCCTAACCCCCCGCAGCTCTCCCTTCCTACCTCACTCGCGTCCTTCCCCTCCTCGAAACCCTCCTTCTAACACACAACCTCCTACCACATCTCCCACCCTCCATCACTCTCCTCCCCCTCCGCCGCCTCAAAACGCACGGCAACCCCCTCTCCCACTCCTCCACCAAACCCACCACCAAACTCCTCTCGCACCTCCTCCTCACCCCCTCCCCACCTCCTCCCCTCATCCCACCCCTCTCAGAAATCTGCGCCCGCCTCCTCCTTTCCTCCAATCCCATCCCCAACCTCCCACAGCACCTCGAATCCCTCCTCACGAATTCCTACACCTGCGCCTCCTGCAACCACTTCATCTCCTCCCTCGGTCCCGCTCATCTCCCACCGCTATTCGAGCGCGTCCACCTCCTCGAACCAGGCGTCGCTCTACCGCGTCAACTCTCTCATAACCCCTCTGCCTCAGAGGAGACGGAAGCACGGGCTCCGCATCGGCTTACGCTGGAGGAGAAGGTCCTGTTGGCGTTGCTGGGGAGGGGGGTCGAGTTGATGACGTTTGTGATTGGGGATGAGAAGGGGTGGAGGTTTTGTAGGGCGTGTGCGAGGGCGCATTTGGGGTCGCTTGGGGAGGAGGGGGAGCAGGATGGGAAGAGAGGGGATGAGCGTGAGGGAGGGAAGGACGAGAGGAGGTGCGGGTGCGTGGTTTGTAGGGAGGAGAAGAGGGTCAGGGAGGGGAGTGAGGGCGTTATGAGGTGGTTGAGAAGGAAAGGGGGGCGGAGGGGATTGGGGTGGGAGAAGTAGAGGAGGTCGTCGCTGCGATGGTTTCGCTTTTCTCTCCCGCCTCGTCTTGACGCGACGAGCGAATTGCAGGCGTGGATTCGGCGAGCAATGCGATCGCCGAATCTCGCACAACCCCTGCTTGCGAAACTGCTCGCTCGCTCGCTCGCTCCTGACAGCCAACTTCTCCACGAAAGCTTCTCACTCCTCCTCGCTCGTAATCTCTGCGACAGACTCATTTCTCAGCTGGCCTGTGCAGGAGACGAAGACCGCCGTCGCTTCAGCCCTTTGCGACAGCGAGAATTCTCCCGCACGTCGACCACGCCGTCTCGACCTCGCTGTGGCGTATTCCGCGAGCGATAATTGGGGAGGCGTGGGCTATAGCTTCTTTTGGAAAACTGGGAGCTTCTATCTCGCAGGAAGGGAGGAGCGTTGGAGAGGAGACGTTGGAGAACGAAGCGATGAGCGGTCGTACTTTCTTTCCTGCTTCCGAAAGGCGCAACGACACCGACGCTGCTAAGATTCTCGTAGTGTACACGCACGAAGTATCTGACGTGTCAACAAACCCAGCTCTTTCGAAGGACTTAACGAAACGGCATCTCGACACCTCGCTCGCTCGCTCGCTCCATCCCATTGCGAAGACCTCCAGCAGATCCGAAGCGCGCTCTCTCTCTCTCGCTCGCTCTCCAAAGAAATGAGTTCAGGAATATAAACCATTGATCATTCTTCGCCCGCGACTAGCGCTCGCAAAACAACCCGGGAGCTCAGCTCATCCCCACCCATCCTATCCAAAAAAACTACCAAAGTGATCAAAGCACGACATCCCACTGAAACTAAAAGCCCAAAGAAGATCCCTATCTACCCCTTCCCAATCCCACCGCGAACCCCGTCGATAACCAGATCGAGAACAAGCTATCAAAGCTTGATCGTCTTGCGAACGCGCGCCATGCGAACGTTCTGCTCCAACCCGAGCGACCGGCGCCGGGCGAGGTCGACCATGTGCGAGTTGATTGCCGAGGTCCAGGCGGCTGAAGCGCGCTTGACGAGGGGCTTGGGGACGTCGGAGGAAGGGGAGACGACGGTCATGTTGATCTCCGAATCGACGATGCCCTTGGAGTTGGAGGTGTCGACGATGGCGGAGTGCGAGCCGGCGCTGGAGTCGTCGTCGGAAGAGGGGGGGGAGGAGGAGGAGGAGGAGTCGATGAGGATGGAGTGGTCGCCGACTGCGGGGAGGGCGCGAGGGGGGAGGACGTTCATGTTGATGACCGATCCTTCGATGCCAGAGTTGGTGGAGGAGGAGGAGGAGGAGGGGAGAGAGGAAGAGTCGATGAGGATAGAGTGGTCCCCGACGATGGCGCGAGAGTTGAGGTTGATGTTGAGAGTAGAGTTGTGGATCCCTCCTCCCGTCGCTCCGTCCTTGCTCGAAGCGTCGACGTAGACGTTGTGGTGCGTCGCTTCTTGACGCTTGGCCTTAGTCGAGGATTGGCGCTTGGCCTTGTGAGCTCCGGACTTCTTTGAGGCGACGCCGCGTGACTTTTTGGGTGCGACGACGGGTGCGGCGAGAGGGATGGGGGTGGAGGGGTCGATGATGGTGAGGTTGATGGTCGAGTTGCGGATACCGGCTCGGCGGTGGAGGTGGGAGGAGCGAGAACGCTTGACCTTGTCGCCAACACTGCGAAAGGTGGGTCAGCATGAGAAGGGAGGAGGTTGAGGAGTGGGAACGCACAGGTTGATGTTGATGTGAGAACCTTCGATGGCTTTTGCGAGCTCAGGGCTCAGCGTAGCGGGATCGATGGAGTGGAGAGTGGCGGTGCCGTTGGAGGAGGTGTGAGAGATGTTGATGTCGCGAGGTCGAGGGGCGGTGGGTCGAGCGTACGCGGGGGAGAGGGCCAGAAGGCAGAGAAGGGAGACGGGGAGGAGGTTGGTGGGGAACATTGTCGAGTCGTATGGGGTGGGTTACGCGGACTGGAGGTGAGTTAGGCGAGTGATGAGGAGGACTTGGAAAAGAGAGAGGGGAGCAGAGAAGCGGAGTACTTAAAGGATTGCAGAGCTTGAAGCCATTGTCGCGTTTGAGGATAGGAGACTGCTTCCTGTTGAGGAGGGAGGCTGGAACCGACAGTGAGATGAGATGGCGGGTCGAAGTCGGCGGGAAACTTCTCGTTCGGTCTGGAGGGCGTCCCTAACTTTAGTAGATTGCGGGTAGGCGCTCTGAGCAGGACTGGGAAGGCGGTGGAGGCCTGAGGGAGCAGAGGTGGAGGACTAGCAGGATTGGTGTCCAAGAGAGAGCTCGATCGTTTTAACCCGAGTCGAAGTACTTTTGGCCCAAGTTTGTTCTTCCTTCTCCGGGTCGCCCTGCTCTCGCTCCAACTCCACCGCTGCCTGCTGAGTTTCCTGCTGTGCTCTGCTTGCTGCTTGACTGCCCAGTCGTCGCAGTGACTTGGAAAGCTGAGAAGGGGGCGAAGCTCTGTTTTTAGCTCGGAGTGGAATTCGATCGCTTAGACTCGATCACGTAGATTGTTGACTCAACCTTTGCTGCGCTCAAGCCTCTCGCCGCGGAGGGAATCTTCGTTCGCCTGCTGCTCTCTCTCTCGCCATCTCTCCCACCTCGTCAACTTCGGAGCTTTTCCCTTGCGCGCCCCCCCCCCCCCTCCTCCCCATCCCCCCAGAGGCCGGTCTCCTCTACTCTCTTCATTCCACCGTATCCCAACCACTCTCCTCAGAACCGGTCCTCTTCCTCAACCCTCCCGCCAGTCGAACGCCCTCCCGACTTACTTCTCCCCAACTCCCCACACCCTCAACAGCGCTAGTCGCTTCCGCCGCCTTCATCAGTAACCTCAGAGTTGATCTCTCGCTCAGCTAGTCTGCAGCACCGCCAGCACAGGATGCTCCCCCCAACTTTCCCCCTCATCGCCTTTGCGCTCATCGCCCTCGCCTCCTTCTCCCTCGCCCTTCCCACTCGTCAAGTCGGAGGAGCCGCCATCTTCGAACCCCTCTTCCTCAACGCCGCCCCCGTCGTCGGTCCTTCGCGGTCCATCGAACGCCTTCGCCTCCGTCGTCGTTCCCCTACTCCCACCCCCGTCGTCGTCGAGGTCGCTCCCGTCGCCAACTCCAAGGTCAAGCGCCAGGCATCCGTTCTCGCCGCACCGGCGAACAAGAGCAAGCGCCAGGCCTCCATCGTCCTCTCCCCTCCCCTCATCAAGGTCGTCACCCCCATCGTCGGCAACCCCAAGCGCAAGCTAGGAGCTCGTGCGATCATCAGCAGCACCAGCAGCACCAAGGCGAAGCGCTCCCTCCCCGTCATCGCACGCTCGGTCGCTCCCGTCGTCGTCAACCCCAAGGCGAAGCGGTCGACCTACAACCCCGTCGGCGTCTCCCGCCGTGCGATCGCCAACGCCCTCGCCGAGTCGAAGCGCCCTCCTCGAGTCGAAGTCGTCCAACGTCCTCCCCTGCCCCCCTCGTCTCCCGACACCTCCGAGCTGGTCTCGAGGCCGTCAGGAAGGCGAAGCGATCGGTCGTCGACGTGACTTCGAACCCCAAGTTCGCTAGGCGCAGCGTCGTCGCGGTCGACAACCCCAAGCTTGCGAAGCGTACTTCGCGAGGCGTTTTCGTCGAGGACCCTCTCATCAAGGTCGTCACCGAGGTCATCGCCGCTGGCATCGTTCCCAACCCCAAGTCGCCCAAGTTCCCCTCCCTCGGCGGCAGCCTTCCCGCCTCCTCGTCCTCGTCCTCGTCGATGGCCAGCGTGACTTCCTCGAGGAGCTCGTCGTCGACCAGCACTCGCGCATCCTCCTCTTCGACCACCACTCGCGCATCCTCCTCTTCGACCACCACTCGCGCATCCTCCTCCTCGTCGACCACCACTCGTTCCTCGACCACTTCCGCGACCACCACTCGCTCCTCCACCTCAACGACCGCCTCGACCACCTCTCGTTCGTCGAGCTCCTCCACCACCCGCTCTGCCACGGTCTCGTCGACCACGGCGGCTGCGAGCGCTACGGGCAAGTCCTGGCCTACGTCGGGCAAGCAGATCTCGGGAGGCTACTACCCCGACTGGACCGCCAACATCCTCCCTCCTTGGGCCGTCAACTACAAGATGTTCGACGTCATCAACTTTGGTGCGCTCCTTTCCTCGCTCTCTCCTTGCCCCGCTCTGATGATACGTTTTTCGCAGCCTTCGCACTACCCACCGCCAACTTCGATCTCGAATTCACTCAGTGGAACTCGGAGGCGACCCTTAGGGAGGTCGTTCGCTACGCCCACGGCAACAACACCAAGGTCCTCATCTCTATCGGAGGCTGGACCGGCTCCGGTCTCTTCTCGAACGCCGTTGTGAACGCGGAGAACCGCAAGGTCTTTGTCGCCAACATCATCAAGATGGTCAACAAGTTCGGTCTAGACGGTGTCGATCTCGACTGGTGCGTTCCCTTTTCCTTTTCTCGGTCGCGAGCTTTGCTGACGTTGTTTCGCACCACAGGGAGTACCCTGGAACGACTGGAAACCCCGGCAACATCGTTCGCTCCTCCGACACGGCCAACTTCCTCCTCTTCCTCACCTCCCTCCGTGCCGCCCTCGCTCCTGGCGCTCGCATGAGTTCCTGCACCACCCACTCTGCCTTCATCGGAGCGAACGGAAGTCCTCTCGCCGACGTTTCGGCGTTCGGCAAGGTCCTCGATAACGTCGTCGTGATGAACTACGACGTCTGGGGAGGTACGTCGTCTTTCCAAGTCCTTTTCGTGCGATCGACACTGACGACACTGACGACAATTCCACTCGCAGCTTCTTCCAACCCCGGCGCCAACGCTCCTCTCACCAACGCCTGCGCCAACTCGATGCAGCCCAACGCCAACGCCGAATCGGCCATCAGGACCTGGACCAACGCCGGCATGCCCGCCAACAAGATCCTCATCGGCGTCGCAGCGTACGGCTACATCTCCTCCTCCACCGCCACCACTCTCGTTCACAAGCGCTCGAACCGCGACGTCGCCGTCGCCGCGCACGAGGACAAGTACAAGTCGCACGGTCGTCGAGCCTGGGAGCAAGGGCAGCGCGAGACGCAAGCTCGTCTCACGGCCGCTCGGATCCTCAAGCGCGCTGAACGCAAGCGAAACGGCGATATCCTCAAGAAGCGCCAGAACATCATCTTCTGCCCTAACGACCATTCGGGCAAGCCCTGCGCTGGGATCACGGGACAGAACGTTACGGGCATCGACTGGAACCCCCTCACTCGTACCAAGACCGCCTCGGGACCCGCACCGACTGGCGTGTTCGCTCCTGGCGTCGGAGTCGGCAAGCTTGGGAGCGGCAGTCTTGCCGCCGTCAACGGGAACCAGGTCCAGTTCTACCAGCTTATCGCGTACGGCGTCATCGTCAAGGCGAACGACGGTACCTGGGTCGGAACGAACGGCTACACTCGCAAGTGGGACACCTGACTCCTCCGTTCTGCGTTCCTTTCCCCCTCTCGTCTTCGCGCTCGAAACTGACTTCGCACTCTCGACGCAGCCCTACCTCTACGACCAATCTCGCCGCGTCGTCGTGACCTACGACGATCCCATCAGTCTCGCGCTCAAGGGCAAGCTCGCAGCCGAGAAGAAGATCGGCGGTCTCATCATGGTTCGTCCCTCCTCTCCTCCCTTCGCACCACCGCTAACTTTTTTCTCGTGCGCAGTGGGACATGGCGGGCGATACCGATAACTTTGAGCTCACCTCCTCCTGGCGCGTCGGAATGGGCCTCACAGCTCGCGGCGTCTAATCCCCCCCTCCCCCTCTCGAGGACTTCGAAGCTGGTCTTCTTCTCCCCCGCCCCTTCCCCATCCCCTCTTTTTCCAGACCGCTGGGCTTGCCCGCTTTGGAAAGACGCATGTAGGGACGCCAGCTTGCTGGCACCCTGTGGACGTTTCTTGACGTTGATCGTTGGGAGTCGTCTTATTTATTTCGCATGCAATGCAGTGCGACGGATTGAGCTTGCTCGTCTGCACCATATACTTGTTGAGGCGAGGACGAGAGGAGCGAGAGGATCTTGCGAAAGCGCAGCGAGGGGCGACGACGAACGCTTTGCTGATTCGGAGCGTACGTCGCGACGTCCAGTACTACGAAGAGCAGGCTCCTGGAAAGCAGGCTGTTGACGTGCGATACGAGGTAGACGAAGCTCAGCTCCGACGGGTCGGGCAGCGAAGAAATCGCCGAGTGCAAAGGCCAGCGCGAGTTGGTTCGTTCAAACGATTTCAGAAAGGGTTCTACGACAGACGAGAGGGGGGTATGCGAGGGAAGTAAAGGGTATAACGGGTAATGGTGGTATGCGAAGAGGAAAGCGATCCCTAGGCCACGAGTGCGCGTCGAGCCTTTGCGTTCTCTGGACGCTCGAAGAGGAACGTCGTGAGAGGCGGGAGGACGGGCTTCGCTGAGACGAGTGCAGGCATGGCGGTTCCTGCGAACGAGTTGATGAACACGGCTCAGGTCCAGAAAAGGGAGGGAGCAGTGACGTACCGACGTTGTTGGCGGGGTTGCCCATGATGATGCACTCGGAGACTCCCTGGATGGGGTCGCGTCGGCCGTTGAACGAGGCTTGGAAGAGATGGTCGGTCGTCTTTTCGAAGGAAGCCAGCATGAGAACCGAGTCCTTCATCTTGGCGACTCCGAATCGAGTGATACCGAGGACCTCGCCCTGAGTGCGACGAAAGGCGTCAGCTGGGATACGGCAGGAGGAAATTGAGTACGTACCTTGTAGCACATGACGTCTCCGAGCAACATGAGATGGCGAGGATCGACTCCAAGACCGTGAGAGGACATGGTGTAGTCGATCTCGCGAATGATGCACGCTCGTGCGGCCTCGATTCCGAGAACCTTCTCGACCTCCATGATGTGGTTCGACGTCGTCTTCTCTCCGATGATACCTACAGCATCTCAGTCAGTTGTGGT
This sequence comes from Glaciozyma antarctica PI12, assembly GCA_002917775.1. Taxonomy (NCBI): domain Eukaryota; kingdom Fungi; phylum Basidiomycota; class Microbotryomycetes; order Kriegeriales; family Camptobasidiaceae; genus Glaciozyma; species Glaciozyma antarctica. The sequence continues at coordinate 1,156,968 of KZ627156.1, forward strand.
CGCGCAAAAGTGGAGGTCGCGAGCGCACCTTCGGTCGTCATGACTTCGCGAAGTCCCTCTCCTTCGACAAGGAGCTGCTTCTTCTTGTTGGGCTGCTCCGAGATGACGGCACGAGCGATGCCACGGATACCCTGGAGATAGCAAGCTCAGCTTCGGCACACGAACGAAGCGACGAGTCGGACTGACCTTGACGACGACGCCAGGAAGAACTCGTCGCAGCTCCAGGAGACGGCGATGAGCCGTACCACTGGCCGTACCATCGTCTTCGTGTGCAAAGATCTGGACCTGGTCGACTCCCTTCTTGACGTTGACGCTCTGCGCAATAGAAAATCGTCAGCTACCTAAACTCTGGAGAGCGCAGAGCGTTGCCTCACCCCCGAACCAATCTTAAGCTTTGGCGCGGCGACGATCGAATCGCGGATAGAGTCAAGCGTGATCTCGAGCTAGACGAGGAGAACGGTGAGCGCGTGCATGGCTAGGAGTAAGGAGCGGACGAACCTGCAGGCGGTCGATAGCTTTCATGTCGACGTGGACGGTGACAAAGAGGTGGGTATCGCCGTAAGTTCCCGAGATGATAGAAGCGATCTGTGTAGCGGAATGTTAGCCGCGAAGGCATCTGAGGGAAGGGGAGAAACGCACGTCGCCGAGATAGGTCTTCTCGATCCTGCCCTTGACGATACGAGCGGATCGCTCGTCGGTGTCGATAGTCAGTGCCGACGAGATGATAGGCGTCGAGATGGTCTTCGCTGCGTTGATGATCTCTCCGATACGAGGGACTCCGAGCGTGATGTTCATCGAGGCGATTCCGGCGAAATGGAAAGTCTTGAGCGTCATCTGGGTTCCTGGCTCTCCGATGGACTGAGCGCCGATTGCTCCGACGGCAGTTCCTGGGAGCAGCTCATCAGCTAAAAAGCGAGGGAGGAGATGATGGTGAGACGAACCTGGCTCGATCTTGGCCCGAACGTACTTCGTCCAGCAGAGCTGCAGGAAGGCACGGATCTGCGACTCGGTGACCTTGGTCTTGTTGTTGACGACAGCCTTCTGAGCCTCTGCAAGCACGTACGAGTTAGCACGCACGCGCGAAGAGCTGTGCGACGACGTACCAGTAGCGCTGCCGAACGGGCTCGTCCTCGCCGGGAGCTTGGTGAGCGCCCCAGGCATGCCGTAGGCGACGCGGTACTTGGCGGCAGGCTGGACGATGAACGTGTCGATGTAAACGCGGACGTCGGCGAGGAACTGGGGCGAGCACGCGCCGGTGAAGTAGGGAGAGGCGAATTCGGTGTCGACGAGCTGCATGATCTCGAACGGAAGGAGCCCGACGTCCGAGGTGTTGAGCTTAGTGTACTGGAGGAGCCAAAGAAAGTCAGTGCGGTCCTGGATTCGACACGACAAAGCGTACCTTGGCGTGACTCCAGGTACGAGTGTAGTCGACGGGCTTGCCGTCGCCTTCGAGGTTCGCGGGGTCGAGTCCGTCGTCTCCGTAGACGAACTGCACGACTCCTCCAGTCGAGCTTCGAACCGAGCGATCGTATCGACTCGAGAGATCCTCGAGAGCCTGCGAGAGCGCAAGTCAGCTTGGCCACCAGAGCGAAAACAGCCGCAAACGCACCTTCATGAGACGACGAGCCATGTATCCAGTCTCGGCGGTCTTGACGGCGGTATCGACCAGTCCTTCTCGCCCCGAAATGGCGTGGAAGAGGAACTCGGTCGCGACGAGTCCCGAGTAGAAACTGTTGCGAACGAATCCCTTCGCGGGCGGGTCCTTCGATCCCTTGAGGAAGTGAGGGAGCGAACGATCCTGGAAGCCGTTGGGAACACGATGTCCTGAGATAATCTGCTGCCCGACACAAGCGACCATCTGCGAAACGTTGATCTTGGAGCCTGTCGACGAAACACCATCCATCAGCTCTGTCCTTTCGCCTCGCTGAGAGAGCGACGTACCCTTCGATCCGCAGGTAGCCATGATGAGAGGAGCGTTGTTGCGACTAAGCTCAGTCATGCAAATCTCTCCGACCTTGTCTCGAACGCGAGAGAGCGTTCCCGAAATCATCGACTCGAGCGTCTCGTCGATGTTGGATCCCGGCTGGTTCTCGAGCTTGCCGGTGCGCGCTTGCTCGATGAGCATGTTTGACTCCTCGTACGCGAGGTGAACGAGCTCGTCCTTCTGCGCCTGGAGAGCCACGCCGGGCGTGACGTCGCTGATCCCGATTGAAAATCCCTTGTTCGCTGCGTTGGGGAGAGAAGTCAGCGCGCGTACAGCCATCGGATGAGAGAAGGACGCACCCAGCCACCTCGCGCAAAGCTTGGCCATCTTGTTCATCGCCGACGCCGCCTCGTCCGGTCCGTAATCGCGCTGAATGACGGCAAAGACGCTCTTCTTGTTGCCATCTCCGACAGTCGCCTTGTCCATGAGCCCGCACATGATCTCCGAGTTCTGCACGACGAGGTACCCGTCGTTGGGACTCATGTCGGGGAACTCGCCCTCGCGCGGCTTCTCGTACGTCTTGTTCTTGCACTCGAGGTTGACGAGCACGTTCGACTGCTTGTTCGGTCGCATGAGGACGTTGAAGACTTGCTTGCCGGTCCAGAGGCGTACGGGCTTCACGATGGTGGGGTGGGGGATGTCGATCTGGAGGTCCGCGTCGTGGAGGTACGAGCAAATCTGGACGAACTCGGCGCGGTCGTAGAAGGTGTCGCGACGGGTGAGGAGGTAGCAGCCGGTGATGAAGTCCTGCGTGGCGGCGATGATGGGCTCTCCGTTTCGGGGCGTGACGAGGTTGTGCTTGATGTTCATGAGCTGAAGGGCCTCCGTGCGAGCTTCCTCGGTTTGCGGCACGTCTGCGTCGGAGCGTCAGCGGGCTGCTAGGACTGCCAGGGAGGAAGATGCTGGGACTAACGCAGGTTCATCTCGTCTCCATCGAAATCGGCGTTGTAGCTGAGGCGGAGAAGAAGTCAGCGCCTTGCACGCGGAATCCAGCACTCGAGAAGACTCACGGCGTGCAGACACACTCGTTGAGACGGAACGTCCTCCACGGGCGGACCTTGACGCGATGCGAGAGAATCGAAAGCTTGTGAAGACTCGGCTGACGGTTGAACAAGACGATGCTGCGCGCACGAGCTCGTCAGCTCCCATCCTCCCCTTTGCAAACCAAAGTACGGACTCGTTATCCCGCAAGTGCCTCTCCACCACGTCTCCGACGCGCAGCTTCTCCGCCATCGCATCCTTGTCGCCAAACTTGAGGAACTTCTTGAACCCGTCGTCTCCGCCCTGAAGGATGAAGTTGGCTCCAGGGTGAACTTCGTTACCGTTCCTGACGGCGCTGCGAAGGACCTCGATGTTGTGGTGCGTGACGCGGTCGGGAAAGGTGAGGATCTTGGCGACTCGTTCGGGAATGGCGACCTGGGGGAAGGGGTTAGCGAGGGCGAATGGGGAGAGGGCGAGGGACGGACCTGGTCGATCTCGAGGTTGGGATCCGGAGAGATGACGGTACGAGCACTGAAGTCGACTCGCTTTCCGCTGAGGTTACCACGGAAGCGACCTTGCTTTCCCTTAAGACGCTGGCAGAAGCCTCGAATGGGTTTTTTGGCCCTGCGCGACGACGGATCGTCAGTGCGATACGAGACGCGAGGGGAAAAGACGAACGACTGCGGTAGGGATTCCTGGAAGCTCGGAGTTGATGTAGGTCGCAACGGCGAGCTGGAGGAACTCCCATTGTTCCTGAGAGTCGAAGAGTTAGAAATAGGCCCCGGCAGCGAGAAGCGAGGGACGAACCATGAGGTTCTGGGTCGTGACTCCCTTCGCAAGACCGGTCTTGATGACAGCGTTCATGAAGATGATCTCAGTGAGCTTGACGGTCAAGTCATCCTCGTTCCTGCACTCAAAACATCAGCTTCGTCCCGCTTCAGATTCGAGAAAGCAGCTCACGTCGCCGCTTCCTGCTGCACCGAAGGACGAATGCAGACAGGAGGAACGGAGATGTACTGCCAGAGGAAGTCCTCGGGCCTGCCCGCACTCGGATCCAGTCCCAAAAGCTCGCAATCCGACGGCGGGATCCTCTTGAAGAGCGTCAAGACCTTGAGCGGGTTGAGATCCTCGATCGCCTTGTCAATATGGGCTTCCAGCTCGCGCATGTCCATCTTCGCCTCCGTAAAGCTCTCCTTCCACGCGTCGTACGTCCCCTGCCCTCGGTGTCCCTGGTTGTTCGCAGGGACCTTGGTCCTGTTCCTTCCGCGGTACTTCTCGTGCGCGATTCGCATCGGACCGATCTTCTTGATCACGCCGTTGATGTCGCCGCAGTACGGGCAGATGGTGCACTTGCGGCACTGGGCGGTGAGCTGGCGGGAGTAGGAGGCGACGGTGAGGGTGTCGAGGTTGGGTCGGCGGAACATGGCGAGGAAGCGGCGGTGTTCGGCAGAATCGAGGAGGATGCGGGAGCACGACTGGGGAGGGAGAAGGTCAGCGGAGCTCTTGTGAGCAGCAGGAGAACGCGACGCACCTTGCAGATGCACTGGAGGATACCAAGGCAGTGGCGGAAGTATCCGATGTGGAAGACGGGGAGGACGAGCTTGATGTACGCGTAGTGACCCACGCAGTCGGCGAGAGAGTGGCCGCACGTCTCGCACTTGCCCGCCTTGTCGCTGGTACCGAGGCGGCGGTCGAGGACTCCATGGAGAGCTGGCGACCGGTCTTCGAGCTTGTAAAGATCTCGCTGGTTCGCCTCGAACTCGGAGATGGCGACGATCTCCTGCGACGAGAGGACGGAGAATTGGATGTGTTTACTGAGGGAGGAGGGAGGAGAGGGGGGAAGGGTCAGCGCGCTGGTCGTGTGAAGTCCCTCTGGAGTTGCTGAGGCGCCTCCTCTGATACAGCTGAAGCTTCTCAGCTTTCCCCCAGCCCTTCCCTTCGCCTGAGCTCCTGCGTCGAGTGCCCGAAAGAACTTGACTCCGACAGCAGCTCCCTCGCCACGAGGTCCGCCTCAGTTCCATCGTGCCACCCGTAGCTCGCCCGCCCAAACGAGACTCCCCAGTACATCCTCCCACGCGCCCTGAGCTCCTCCGTCTGCCGCATAGGCCCTCATACGCAGGAACACTCACATCCTCTTGGGAGTCGAATCCGCGACGAGAGTCTTCATTTTGAGCACGAGCTTGCCGGCGTAGGAGCTGCTAAAGGTGTTCGCTGCTGTCCCGAGTGCTGCTGTAGCTGATCGGACGAAAGAGCTCTTGCCAGGAGAGACGACGGAGCGAAGGAGAGGTGGGCCAAAGAAAAAGGCCTTCGCTCGGCGGCAGGGCTCCCTCGACCGTCCACCACAACAGCGCACAAACACCAGCTCCGCCCCCCCCCCCCTCCCCTACTCCCTCCCACCTTTCCCGCCATGCCGCGAGACCCGACCAAATCCCTCCAGCGCTCGCTCGCGCACCTGCGACCTCCCCCGGTGCGCGGCGGCAAGTTTGCCATGCCCATCCCTTCCCACTTCGCCCCCAAAGCCCGCTTCGTCCAAGTCAAGGACCGAATCCCCTTCTGGAACATTGCACCGAGCGACAAGGTCATCATGGTGCGCGGGAGCAAGGAGCTCAATGGGAGGGAGGCGACGGTGCAGAAGGTCGACCGCGAGGGCAACAGGATCTACCTCACCGAGTCGGACTTCTCCGTACGTTCACGGTGCTATCTGGCGTGGTGGGGGAGGAGCTGACCGAGCGTGCTCTCGTACAGGTGAAGAAGCGCATGCCGTCGGAGTACCCCGGCCAGGCCCTCGAGCCTGGAGGGAGCGACCAACCGATCTACGCTCCTCGCGCCTACCACGTTGCCAACTTCCGTCTCCGCGTGCACGTTCAAGGCAAAACGTACACGGCGACGCGCGTCAAGCGCTCAGCGGTGACCTGGGACCGCGCGCAGAAGCGGTTCTCGTGGCATCGGTACGGGCTGGTCACTGAGCTCGCGACGGAGACGACCAAGGGATGGGTCAAGATCGCCTGGCCGAAGGAGGAGGTGCCTGCAAGCTCACCTGGTCCGTCTCGCTCTCTGACCTCTGCCTCCCTGGCTAACTTCGCTCGCAGGACCTCTCGACGCCGAGTCTGGCTCGACCGACGCTCCCTGGAAACCCTCTCTCGCCTCCCTCTCCCTCGACCCTTCCTCCTCCACTCCCCCAGCACCAGAGCTCAAGATCTCGCCGCTCGACCTACAAGGCGGGTACCACTCGCGGGCTCAGCGGACGAAGAGGTTCAACGAGAAGAAGCAGGAGGAGAAGGTGCATGGGATCAAGGCGCGGGGAGCGGAGCTGCTGGAGAGGAGGAAGAACCAGGAGGACTTGTTGAGTATCGACTGAAGTGGGAAATATCGCTGGCGTTCATTTCGGAGCGAGAGGATTAGACTACGGTGCGAAGGATTACGGGACTGAAGGGGTGTAGGCGGGACGTCTTAGCGCCAGGTCGTGCCGACGGTCTGCGTGTCACTCGCGCTCGTCGTGAAGGATCTGCTCAGAGCTCTGCTTCAGTCACTGCTCGCCATCGCGAATCCGAATCGGCGCACCGTTAGGATCCGACTCCCACGAGATGACACCACTGCCGACTTGCGGACAAACTGCTCGCACAATTCAGCTCACCTCTCCTTAGCGACATCGCGAGCTCACCTTGTGCTGAAGTGCCGTCGAAGCTGTCACCGTGCAGAGGTTGTTTGACGCCGTGTACTACGCCGCCGAGCGTGCAATTCCGGGCGCCGGGTTCCAGTTCGCGAGCTCCGAGACCAATGCCACGAGGAGGATGCTTTGCAGTTCCACATCAGCTTGCACCAGAGAGGAATGTGAGGTACTCACATCGCCAGACACCGTCCTGGCGATTTGATAGAGCGTTGCAGCCACCGCACTACTCCACCAGCACCTATACCGCACGTAAGAGACGCTTCGAGGACGGCCAGGAGAGGGAAAGGAGGAGCGAGACCGGCCTTCGCGTCGACTCAAGGTTGTCCTCCTCCCTTCCTTATCCTCTTCAAGGCTTCCCTGCTTAGACCTAGATCTGCTCTTATCTCTAGACACTCATGGCGTCCGCACCTTCACCAGCACGGCCGACGCAGCTCCATATCGAGACTCCTCTGCAGTACTCGTCGCTCCTCTCTCAGCACGCCAACTGGTTGGTCTCTCGCACCTCCAAAGACCTCTCACCAACCCTCTCCACCCCAGCCACGTCTACCTCAAACTCGAGAACACGCAACCCAGCGGCTCGTTCAAGACCCGGTCCGCCCTCTCACCCCCACATCTCTTACTCCGCCTGACCCTCTCAACAGCGGTATCGGCGCCTTAGCTCTCGCCTCCATCACTTCCAGCACTCCCACCCCACACCTCGTCTGTTCTAGCGGAGGGAACGCCGGCCTCGCATGCGCCTACGCCGCGCACGCGCTCTCACTGCCTTGCACCATCTTCGTCCCGCTCTCTACGAAGCCGGCGGTCGTGGAACGGATCCAGATGTACGGAGCGCAAGTGGTTATGGGAGGAGCGCATTGGGCAGAGGCGGATAAGGGAGCGAGGGAGCTGGTCGAGTTGGAGGAGAGCGCGTGAGTTGCGTACGGTGCGGTTCGGCGCGGACGAGAGCTGATGTGTCTGGCGCAGCGTCTATATTCCACCTTTTGACCACCCGATGGTCGTGGAAGGGAACGCTACGATTGTGCCAGAGTTGGAGGAGCAGCTGCGTTTGCAGGGGAAGAAGGCGGACGCGATCGTCTGCTCAGTGGGCGGTGGGGGACTCCTCGCTGGGATCCTGACCGGTCTCGCCTCGTCCGGTAGCTCAAGTGCGTCCTATCCTCCCTTTATTCAGATCGAACTAACCGCCTCGTACCACAGTCCCCGTCCTCGCCTGCGAGACTTTGGGCGCCGCATCCCTCGCCGCATCCCTCGAAGCCTCGTTCGCCGTCAAGCCGTTCATTCCCCGCCTCGAGCGACTAGCAGGCATCACGAGCATTGCCACCACCCTCGGCGCAACAGCCGTCTCCATGTCCGCTCTCAAGCTCGCCGTCGAGCACCCCGGAGGCGTCGTGAGCGTCGTAGCGGAGGACGCGCGCGCCATCGCAGCCGTTCGTTCGTTTGCCAGTACGTCTTTTCTCGCTTTAGATTACATTTTTATTGACGAAACGATGCAGCCGACCATGGGTTCTTCGTCGAACCGGCTTGCGCCGTCTCGCTCGTCCCCATCTACCTCCGGGAAATCCTTTGGTTGACCCTGCCGACACTTTTCGGCGAGGAAGCCGTAGATACGCAGAAAGATCTTCCAGTAATCGTCGTAATTGTTTGCGGAGGGAACACGTTTGCGCTCGAGGCGTTGGAGGCGTGGGAGGCGGAGCACGGGAGAGGAGGGGAGGGAGGGAGGGTGAGGACGTTGACGAGGGGGAAGCCGTTGGTGCTTGCGAACAAGCCTTGATAGCAACGCGTGCACTCTGGTTCGCTTGGTACTGTGGCCTGCGTCTCACTGCAAACTGCTCTTCAACTCGCTCCGCGCAATTCATTGCGAAGTCCAGCGAGTTTGAGAGTTCTCCAGCAGCGTAGAGCTCGAGTTGACTTCAGCTTGTTATTGTTCGCGGCGCATGAGCAGTAATGGTCGCGAAGCAGGCTCGCTTTCGGTGTAGCGTCGAGCGGAGAGAGCAGGTACCGCTAGAACGTTGAGTCAAGCGACGAGCCAAAACAGCGTGTGATATCTTCCGGACTATCACCCGCTCAACGTCGCCTCGCTCTCCTTCAGAAGCTCGCCAGGGATCCTCGTCCTCTGCGCTCAGATCAGCACGAGCTCGAGAATTCGAAGTAACGACCACGTATCGGTAAGGTGGACTTGTTCAAGGTTGTGGAAAAAGGGCGGGGAATGTCGGTGCATAGTGGCTGTGAACTAGCGCTAGCGGTCCTGCGAGGCTGAGGGTCGTGATCGTCTCGAGCCGCAAAGTCGTCGCTTTCTTGGCCGAGGCACGAGGTTGATGTCGATGTCCGGCGGCACTGTAGTCGAAATTGAGCAGGAGATGGTTGAGCTGTGGGTAGTAGGGCGTTCGTCTGTGGGTCTGCAGGGTTGAAGTCTTGGACTCCGTCGAGCAGTGCAAAAGCTCCGGATCATACTGATTCCCATGAGGGTAAATTCCTTCGATAATCATTCCTCATATCCTCGGGCATCCCACCAGAGCGAGTTTCCCCAGCGCAGGTAGGCCTCTCCGAAGAAGTTCCTCAGCCCGACTCCCCTCGGAAGCCCTTCGTCCTCCATCTCCTTTAGCTGCAACTCAAGGTGCTCAACCAGTGCTCCCAATGCCGCGTGTGTTTCGATAGTCCAGCACAGGAGGTTGAGACTCGCCCAGTCGCAGATTCGAATCGAGTGGTAGAGGTTGGGACGGGTGTAAGGGACGAGGGCCGTGGTGATGCCGTCGGAAATCTGGTGGTCGCTCGCGTCTCTGACGAGGAGGGCGATGGCGTGGAGNAG
>KZ627156.1:1166792-1184223 GCA_002917775.1 Glaciozyma antarctica PI12
CNTTTTTTTNCGCCAGAGATCACGGCCAGGGTCTTCGAAATGGTGGCGGAGAGCCCTGCGAGGCCAACCTGGGGCTCTCTCAACCGAGCCCTCGTTCCCTTCACTCGCCTCAACCTCTACCGCGCCATCACCATCTCGGACCTCGCGAGCCTGGCCTTGCTCTTTCGAACTCTGGAGGCGCGCTTCGAACTGGGAGGGCTTATCAATTTAATTGCTCTGGAGTTGGAGGAAAGTGGCGACGAGGACGCTGAGGCTTGTCAAGCGGCTTCGCAAGCGGTGGCGACGCCTCCCTACCTCTTCCTCCCGCACCTCAACATCATCACGCTCCGAGTCTCCTTCTACTATTACTATTCCCTATTTATATTTCCTTCATCTACCTACGACGGCCCTTCATCTATGGACCTGTCGACGCCCAATCCCTCATTCCATCCCGCCTCACCTCGTCGCCTCTCCAAACCTTACCTCGCTCGCCCTCTCGGAGAAGTCAAATCAATCGATCTGGTTAAGCTTCTTGCCGCGGCTCTAAACTCCCAATTTCTTCTCTCCCTTTTCATCAGCTGCGACGAACCCGACTTGGACCTTCACACCTCCCTTTCGCGGTTCACCTCTCTCCTTGAGCTCTCCATCGCAGGACTCATCCAAATCGCCTTCCCTTTAAACGTGCTTCTCTCCGACCCTCTTCCCCTCGAGCACCTCACCTTCGGCTGATCTTCACCTGCTCGCTCCCAGACCTCATCTCCCTCTTCGACGATCCGCCTCTCCCCTCGCTACGAGTGATTACACTCGACGTCTTTACCGCTGGAGCTGTTGGATAAAACACCCCCACTTTGTTCGCCTACCAACGTTCTTTTTCAAGGGCTCAGCACGCGCCCCAGGACGCTCCCCCCGCCCAAATGAACCCCACGGACTTTTGGGCACGTCGTCCTGCTCCTTTCCACCTCTCTACTTCTTCTCTAGCCGTTACCAGCCTCAGATTCGTTCGTCCTCGCTATCAATCGAGTTCAAACGGCGCAACACGCCTCGAGCGTCGGACATAGGATAGAGGCCCGGAGAGCAGCGGTTGGAGGAAGCTGAAGACGTCGAGCTGTAGATAAAGAGCGGGGGCAGGTTCTCACTCACTTTGAGCCCATCTGACCCAAAAAAGAGTCTGATTCTGCTCCGGAAGAAAGAAGTCCTCGGCCAGCGAAAGTGGCTGGCTGAGCTCGGCCCTCTGAAAAACGCCGAGTCCTTCGTCGTTTTTTGCTCCCTCAGGCCCTTCTCCTCCCCTCCTCTCTCTACTCTACCTACTCTCCCCCCCCTCCACCAACTCCACCAACACTTTAAAATGGCAAAGTCCACCACCGTCAAGGCTCCTAAGGCCGCCAAGATCGAGAAGGTCGACTCTGGCAAGAAGAGCAAGTCCTCCTCCAGCAAGAAGGCAGCTCCCGTCGTCGAGTCTCCCGCCAAGGTCGGCAAGAGCACCAAGAAGGGCCCTTCCCCTCTCAGCAAGGAGGTCTCGTCCGACTCGGACGACTCGAGCAGCGAGGAGGACAAGCCCGCGAAGAAGAACGGCAAGGTCGCTGCTGCTGCCCCCGCTAAGAAGGCCGAGTCCAGTGATGATAGCTCGGATGATTCTTCTGATGATGAGGTCGCTGCCGTGCGTGTTCCTCCCTACCCCCTCCCCACTCTTCAGGAGCAAGCCCCGTCAGAGGGAATCTTCGTTCGACTTTTTTCATTCACTCTTGCGAGCCACTGCGGGCTTGCGCGACGGAGATGAGAAGCTGCCAGCTGACTTCCGTGTATTCCTTTTCCCTCTTGCAGCCCGTCGTCGCCCCCAAGAAGGCCGCCAAGGTCGCGAAGAAGGTCGTCGAGGCTGTCAAGCCCGCCGAGTCCTCCTCCGACTCCTCTGACTCCGAGTCTGAGGCTGAGGCCGTACGTTCTTTTCCCTTTACTCCCCCCTTCACCTGCCGCGCTCTCCCCGCGCGCGCAATCTCGAGAACGGTGGCGGAAGCTGACTTTTTCGCTTTTTCTCCCTCTTCTCCCTCGCAGGTCCCCGTCGTGACCAAGGTCGCTAAGGCCGTCGTCGCCACCGCCAAGGCCGTCAAGGCTGCCGTCACCGCCGAGTCCTCGGACGACTCTTCGGACGACTCCTCCGCTGAGGAGGTACGCAGCTCCCTCTCCCTCCCCCCGCCTTCTCCAGCTAACCCTCGCACCCACAGGCACCCAAGGGCAAGCCCGCCGCCGCCGCCGAGTCCTCCGACTCTGACGACTCCTCCGACGAGGAGATGGCCGAGGCCGTCCCCGTCGCTTCCAAGAAGCGCGCCGCTGAGGACACCGAGGCTCCCTCGAAGAAGGCCAAGACCGACGACGCCCCCGCCGCCGTCGCTCCCGTTGACGAGGCGACCGCTGAAGTCACTACCGTCTACGTTGGTGGACTCTCGTGGAACGTCGACAACGAGTGGCTCAAGAGCGAGCTCGAGGTCTGCGGAGAGGTCGTCAGTGCTCGTGTCGTTACCGACCGCGAGACCCAGAAGAGCCGTGGTTTCGGTTACGTTGTGCGTTCACTTTCTTCTTTGTTTGGGGAAGAAAGACGGGAGCTGACACGCGTTGTGCGCTTTCGTAGGAGTTCGTCAAGGCCGAGTCCGCCCAGAAGGCCCTCGCTATGGCCGGCAACGAGATCGACGGACGCGCGATCAAGGTCGACCTTTCCCTCCCCCGCCCTCCCCGCGAGAACGCGTTCGGAGACAAGCCCCAAAGAAAGGTTCGTCCTATCCTCCTCTCTCGCTGAAACCCGCAAACTGACGATGTTCGCGCAGGTCTTCAACGACACCCTCTCGGGACCTCCCACCACAACCCTCTTCGTCGGCAACCTCCCCTTCTCCGCCACCGAGGACGCCGTCTGGTCCGCCTTCGCCGACTTCGGCGACGTCTCCTCGGTCCGTCTCCCCACCGACCCCGAATCCGGCCGTCCCAAGGGCTTCGGTTACGTCGAGTTCTCCTCCCTCGAGGCCGCTGAGGCTGCCGTCGGCAAGGGTGGACCCCAGGCGACTGGAGATGGAGTCTCGATCGAGGGACGTACCGTTCGTTTGGATTACTCGCAGCCCCGAGGAGAGCGAAGTGATCGTGGTGGAGGAGGAGGACGTGGTGGAGGACGTGGTTCGTTCGGTGGAGGACGTGGTGGAGATCGTGGAGGACGCGGCGGACGCGGTGGAGGACGTGGTGGAGACCGTGGAGGACGTGGTGGAGGGTGCGTTCTTTCTCGCTCCTGAGTCTGGCGAACTGAACTGACGATGGCTTTGATGTAGACGCGGTGGAGGAGATGGAGGATGGGGAGGACGTGGCTCTGCTCGCAGTGGAGGAGCCGCCAAGTTCGAGGTACGTCTCTTCGCTCTCCCCTCATCGCCGCTGCTGATCCGAATTCACTCACAGGGAAAGAAGACCAGCTTCTAAACTCGTTCACCCAACTCTTCCTCGCCTCCTTTAGATTCTCTTTCCACCCCCCCCCCCCCCCTCCCCCCAAAACGACCGCTTGTTCCATCGTGTCGACCTCTCCCCCCCTTTTTCTCTCACTTCTCTCATACCTCGGACGCGAGTGCGCGCTGGGTTCTTTGGGTACTACCCGACCTGTATAATCCGCAATATGATTACAACCCAAAATGTCGTGTTCGCACAGAGAGTCAGAGAGAGAGAGAGAGACGAGAAGTCGAGAAGTCGGAAGAGTGGTGAAGTGCGAAGGTGAACTGGCATTTCAGCGCTCAGCGCTCAGCAGGCTGGCCTCCACCTCGCTCAGCGCTTGTTCTAGTCAAGTCTAGGCACTTGGTACGCACGTAAGCACACAGAGAACAAACCTGGGTCGAGGTCAACGCGCCCAAAACAGGACCCCTTAGCGCCAAATCGCGCAGCAGCCGCCTCTCTTCTCCCGCTTTCGCCGCTTTCGCCGCACGAATGAACGCGAACGGCTCTCTCCCCACCGCCACTGCACTCCCCGTAGGCCTGCACACCGAACTGACCTCCTTCCCCCTCGCCACCCCGACTTCCTCGACCCCCTCAACCCCTTCCTTCGAGCTCTCCTCCCTGTCCTCCACCGCGCCGTCCACCCCCGACGAAATCTCCTTCTCCACTCGCCTCCGCCTCGCCACCGTAGAAGCGCACGCGAGCGCTCTCCTCCCCTCTGTCGTCGGGTCCGTCCCTTCCCTCCCTTCCTACCGCGCACGCGAGCTGATACGAAGTAGGAAACTCGTCTCGGGGGAACTACCGCAGGACCTCCACTTGCGGTACCTCATGATACTCCACCGCGTGTACTCGGCGCTCGAGAGTGCGCTAGAGGAGCATTCTACTCACCCGAATTTATGCGGCATCTATAACCCTGTGCTCCTAGCGAGAAGGGCGGCGTTGGAGAGTAATATGGAGTTTTATACGGGGTGTAGAGAGTGGAAGGAGAGTGGGGTGTGGAGGGAGTGGGAGGAGGAGCCTGTGGAGGTGAGGGAGTATGTGGAAAGGGTTAGGGAGGTGGGAGAAGGGGAGGGGACGAGGTTGTTGGCGCATGCTTATGTGCGGTATCGTGCGTTCCTTTCTCTCTCTCGGTCTCGCGGGAGCTGATGATGAGCGCAGTGGGAGACCTCTCGGGTGGACAACAGATTGCGCGAACACTACGGCGCGCCTACGCTCTCCCGCCTACAGGCGAAGGCAGCGCTTTCTACGAATTCTACCTCCCCCCTCCCTCCGCCTCTCACCCGTCCCTCCCCTCCTCCTCGAGCGGCGAACGAGAGCGCGCAGGAGGAGCCGAGGTGAAGGCGATCAAAGCGTGGTTGCGCGAAGGGCTGGACGAGGCGGGGAGGCGGATGACGGTGGGGCAAAGGGATGAGGTGGTGGAGGAGGCGAAGAGGGCGTTCGAGTTGAATGTGGGAGTGTTTAGGAGCTTTGAGGAGGCGGTCAAGGCGTTGGAGAAGGAGGAGGTCAGGGTCAAGGTGGTGAAGAAGGTGGAGATGGTGCCGCAGGAGACGGGGATGGTGACTTGGGCTGGAGTGGCGGTGGGGTTGGGGTTGGCGGTGTATTTGGGATGGAGGGATGGGAGTTGGAGCGAGGTGTAGCCGAGGTATTCGTCAGTCTTGTACCGCCTTACCGCCTCTTTTTTTGTAGAATCTCAGTTTAGATCGTATTCTCCAGTCTCCTTCGCAATCTTAGACTCCCCTCGCACCAGACTCTCGTTGAAAGGAAAGAAGAGGTCGAAAGTCGCTCTTCCCCACGGAGATAGGCTCAGCGCTCAGCCCAACTTCGAGTCGACGACTCTGTCCCTCCACCACACTCTCGCCCAGCCTGTCGTCTCCAACTACTACCTCCACTACCGTCCACGCGCCGTCCCCCTCCCTCCTCCACCCCCTCCCCGCCGCTCATCCGCCATCGCGCCGCCACTACACCCCTCCCTCCCGAATGACGCCCTCTTCTCCCTCCTCCGCCGCTGGAACAAGCAAGTCACTCACCTCCAGTCTGCGCCTGTGCCAAAGGAGCGACTGGATCTGGCACCGGCGAAGGAGGTGCAGTTCTCGCCGGAGCAGTTGAGGAGCAGCGTTGAGAGGGTGTACTTGACGGTCGTAGTAGGGGTTATGGCGCTAGTGGCGGAGGTGGAGCGGTTGAGGAGCTGGCAGGAGCCAGTTAGAACTACGGTGTTTGCCTCGGTGCGTTCCTCTCCCAGCGAAGAGGTCCTGGCTAACCAAGGAGACAGGCGTACTTCATCGCGTGGTCCTCTCGACTCGGTGTCGGCGCCTTCCTCCTCTGCTTCCTCTCGGCCCTCGTCCTATCTCCCAATTTCCGCGCCTTCGCCTTCCCACCTCGTCCCCCCAAGATCTCTCCCGTCACAGGCACTCTCTCTCCCTCCGAACTCGCCGAATCCAAAGCGACAGCTTTCGCCGATGAAGTCTCCCAACTCGCCGCTTCTCCCGTCTCGGAAACTCCTCTCACCGTCGACGACCTTCTCGAGCCACCGGTGGAGGAAGAGGTGAAGAAAGAGGACAAGGTGCGGGCGTCAAAGCTCGCGAAGCATGGGCTGCCGATCCAGCAGTTCGCTGGAGACCTCGCGGATGGATGGGAGAGGTGGGCGAACGCTCTTTCGCCTTCTTCTCCCTTCCCGACAAACGAGGCGAGGATCAAGGTCGCTCTGCACCTTTTGCCGATCGCATTGGCGCTCTTGGTGCCAGTCCCAGGTGCGACCTGGACGGCCGTCGCTGGACTGGCTTTCTTTGGAGACCCGATGCTGCGACTCGGTATCCGTCTTCTCGACGAACACGTGGCATCCTGGCGCGAAGCGATCCAGATCCAGCAGTACGCCGCTTTCCGATCATTCTTGCGAAGAGATCTAACGACCTTCGCAGCTCCATCCTCGCTCGAGTCCCCTCCAACGCCCAACTCACCATCACCCTCCTCCGTACCGCCGAAGCCGCCGGATCTCCCCTCCCTCCCCCACCTCTTCCTCTCACCCGCGTCTCTTCCCCCGCTCCCATTCCTCCTCCAGCTCCTGCACGGAGCGACTTCGACGCCTCGCTCGCTAGCGAGACTTCCGTCGCGAGTCCGAAGGACAGGAATGGGAAAAAGAAGTTTGCAGAGTTTGTGAGGAGTGCGGCGCGGATAACGGAGGAAGGAGCGGGGTACGTGAGTGGGCAGAAGAGCTTCGATTGGGAGAAAGTCTCTCGAGTACGTTCCCTCCCCCCTCCTCCCTTTTCCCGTCACTGACGTGGACACAGCTGGCGGTCGACAGACTGAAATCGTCGACGGGCTCAGCACTCCCCGAGCACCTCATGGCCGTAATCCCTCGCTCCCCCACCGCAGCAGACGATCGCTCCAACTCCAGTTCGTCTCTACACCTCTCCCTCCTCCCTACACCCACTAACCCCTCACAGCCTTCTACGCGCACCACGCTTCGAAACCCGGCCACCTGCCTCCTCCGCCTCTCCTCCGCCTCGTCCATCTCCTTCCTCCCTCGTCGGACCAGCTTCACTCGACCCCATCTTGATCCCGATGGATCGGATCAAGAGCCTGCGAAAGACGGCGGGATTGGGGTGGAAAGGACGGATAGCGGCGGGGTGGGTGATGGGTGGGGGGAATGGGAATGTTGGGGATGGGATCGAGGTGCGCTGGTTGACTTCGGCGACAGAGGGTGAGGGGGAGAAGGCGGGGGAGAGAGTGGCAAAGTTCGCTGCGATTGTGAGGAGGGACGAGCTGTTTAATAGGCTCGCTGGACTTGCAGAGGTGCGGTGGGAGAGCGTGTAGAGGGTTTGCATTGCGGGGTTGGTACAGTGGGGGGATTGTGAATACGTTATACTGGAGGTGTGCTCATCGGTTGTTGCGGTAGTACCCGTACAGGATCGTTTTCGCAAAAGCGGAGAAGGTCGATCCCGGCGCTGTGATTCGGTCGTTAGCGAGAGAAGCGAGAGCGGGAGAGGAGGGACGTACTGCCGACCACCGAACGACCTTTCGCAATGACCTCTGCGTCGACGAACGGTTCCAGGAATGGACCCAGCCGCTCATCCTCGTCGTCGACCACGCTCTCGAGGTAATCTAGCTCCTCGACGCGCTTGAGGTTGAGCGTATTGATGGTGAGGAAGTCGGAGAGGAAGAAGATGCAAGGGAACGTGTTGTGGAAGAGGTCTAGGACGCGATCGTCTCGCGGGTCGAACGAGTCGGTCGCGACAAAGAGGGGAGTGTTGAGAGTTGCGAGAGGGGAGTTGGGAGGGTAGAGGACTGAGGGGCAGGCGAGGTGAGGAGAGGGATGGGCGACTTCGGAGGGATCGAGAGGGATGGGGAGGAGGGGGATGGGCCGTTGGGAGATGCCGGCGCGGTTGGAGAGGAGGAGGGATTCGGCGGTCGGGGGGTCGAGACCGTACACTTTTGTGAGGAGGAGGACGAAGACGCGTGCAGTTCGTTCGACAGCGACGTTCTGCAGGAGAGGAAAGAGTGAGCTCGAGATCTCGCACGCGCGCAACCCTCGCTACTCACCTTGAACTTGTCGCCACTTCCTCCGACTCGCAGATGCAGCCCGACGTACTTGTTCCTCCCTCCCAACCGCTCCGCCACCGTGTTACTGATCTCGTTCAGCAGCACCTCCTTGAACGCCATCTGCTTGTCCGCCCACTTCTTGATCGCCTTGTTCCGCTCGCTCCTCAGCGTGAGCCTCCCTCCTCCATACAGCCCTCCAAACTCCAGCAGCTTGTACTCATCGTACCGCTCAATTTCCTCCATCTCAATCAGCGTCTGAAACACCGTACCCTCCGGTCCAAGATCGCAAGCGGGTCCCGACGTATCACAGATCCGGTACGAGCGACGATCGAGGTCGGGGAACGACTTGATCTCTGAAGGAAGGATGTTGAGGGCGGTTTGGAACCAGGAGCGGTCGACGGTAGGGCGGTTGATAAGGCGTTGAGAGGCTGCGAAAGTTTTTGCGCCCAGGATCCAGGACCAGCTCGCTCGGCGAGAGTTCCACGCTGCTCCGCACTGCGTCCATGCGTCAGCTTCCTCCCTTCCGAAACGCCTGTGGCGGGATACGAACCTCGTGTCTCCGCACATCGGGATCTAGGATATCCCTGCAAGCCTGGAGGTCCGAATGCTCCGCCTTCTCGACGTCCCGCTGTAAACTGGGCGTAGCAGCCCACGCCACGGCATCTCCTAGCGTCACCGCCGGTACCAGGAGGGTCCTATTGAGTATCTGACCCAGAACGAGCGCATTGACGAACGCGATCCTGCGCACAGCGAATGAGTGACGGCTGGCGCGTGAGAGGGAGGGGACGCACCGCTGGTTGTGGAAGCCTGAATGGGCGAGGTAGGTGATGTAGCGCTCGTTGGGGTCGAGGGTGGCAGGGACGGGCCAGTCGTCTGTCGTGAGGCGGAGGTGATGAGGTCTTTGAGGGGGAGGCGGAGGTCGTTGAGGGGGAGGAGGGGGACGGGGCGGTTTGGGCACGGCGACGAAGGTGGAAGGAAGAGGTACGATTGGAGGTAGGGATTCGGGGAGGTGGAAGGAAGGTGAAGGAGGTAGTTCTGCGGCGTCCATACTGTCGAGGAGGTCGTGATCGCTGGAGGGAAGAGGAGGAGGAGGAGGTCGATGGGGATGTCCTCGAGGAGTGGAGGCAGGGATCGATAGCGCCGCACTTGTACCCCGTTCCTCCGATACGACTGCACTGGTGGGCGCGTAGACGAGAGGGAGGAGTCGCCCTCGAAAGCTCGGCACGTCCTGCCAGGTCTGCGCGAGAGTCGCGTCGCGAAGGGCAAACAGGCTCACCGCCGTGAAGCCAAACACGCACAGCAGGCTCGTCCTGAGAACCCGGCGCTCCATCTTCTTGGGCGTGCAGTGCGAAGGGCGATGGAGGGAGGAAGAGCAGGGAAGAGCGGGAGAGCTAGGAATGAATTGAACGTTGAGAACGTTGAGTTTCGATCGGCGGGCCCACGTCGCGTCCACGGTTGGTTGCTGTCAAGTATGTCGTAGTGTGCAGCAGGAGGAGGCACTACAGGGGAAGACAGCCAAGTCTTGAGGAGAGAGGGGGAACGCGACCAAAGGGGCGCCCACCCTTGGCAGCTGCCGTGGCGGGGGCCCTGGTGCGTCCTTCGCCTCCAGTTGAGTACGTTATTGTCCCTGTGTTGCTGTCTTAGGAGCTCCTGTACAGAAGCAGCAGATGTCTGGGCGACGCCCACTGAAAAGCACCGACCCCTCGGTGTAAGCTCCAGAGGGCGACCTAAGCTTGAGAGAGCGAAGGATGTCCAAGCGGAGCGAACAGGAAGGCGCCGAAGGAAGGCGCCGAAGGTCGAAGGCAAGGCAAGCTGGTACGCGAGCAGCTGAAGGAACGATAGCGATCCGGATGTAGGTTGCAGGAAAAGGCGATCTACTGAGGATGGGGGTTGGGGTGCGTAAGGAAGGAGAGAGAGGGGAGTAACGAAGTGGAAGGACTAGGATCTCCTGGACAAAAGGGAGAACAAAGAGAGTTAGCGAGCAGCTCGACAAGTCGAGCGGAGGTCATGAGGTCCAGGCCTTACAGTCGGCGTCAGCTCCATCGCGCAGTTGCAGGAGAGCTCACCGAGTCGCCCAGCGAGGTTCACGAAGTAGCCGCAGGGCAGGCTATGCGCATCGGGGCTGACCGCGATCTAGTGAGCAGCTGGAGGGAACGAAGGAGAGAGGGAGGTGTCAAGGCGCGGAGGAGGAGCGTGCGGGCTGAGCGAGGTCCGAGGCCTTCTTCGAGCTCGTTGTTCGAGATGCGGTACTCGTTTGCAGGCCAACGACAGAGAAAGAAGAGAGCAGGTAAGAACGCGGCACACTTGATCGAAGCAGAGGAAGCCAAGGCGCCGGAAATCCGGGCTGGTGCAGCTTCGCAATCGAAACTGTGATTGTCCATTCTTCTCGCTCTGCCCCTAGATCCACAACGCCGCCAAGGCGACAGCAGCCACTCCCACTGCTCCTCTAACGACTCCGACCCCGCTCCCATCCGCTCCACCGATGTTCCTGCGTCGTCAAGACCTCGTCAGCTCCTCGTCGCGCGCTCCTCGCCATAAAAAAAGGGACTCACGCCGCAATCCTCAACGCCGTCTCGTTACTCGTAACCCTCACCTCCCAAACCGCCACATCGCCGTCCGTCTCAATCCCATGATTCACTCCCTCAGAACTGTTCGCCTTGAGGAATCCCGAGACCATCATCGAAGTCGTCTCGAATGTCCGGTTCGTTACGCGCGACTTGGTGCCTCCTGGCATCGTCGCGTTCCCCGTCAACCAGTCGCGCCCGTCGTCGTACCCGTTCGGTGCGATCATGTGGTTCGCGGCGAGGTCGAGCTCGTTTGAGGCGGCGAGGAAGTAGGCGCCTGTAGGAGCGAGAGTACCGTTCTGGACCTGCGAAGACGTTAGCTCGAGGCGTCGAGTGGATTGGGGTTGGGGCGAAAGGAGGGAGAGAGGACGTACCCACCACCTCGCGTGATTCCCGCCTCGGAAGCTCTGGTAACACGTCCCGATGACGGGATCACCAAAGTTGTGCCTCAAGATCCCACTCTGATTGACTGCTCCCTATCAGTTTAGCCTCACTCGCATGAGAGAGACGACGTACGAGCTCCGTTCCCGTCTCCCAGATCTGCCTGCTGCTTCGACCCTCCACTCATCCCAAAGCATTCTCCCCCTTGGTCGAGGGATACCATAAAGTCGAAGAAGCCGGGATCGGTGAGGATGAAGGGGTCGCTGGTAGAGGAGATGACACTGTGAAGGAGTCGAGGTCAGCTCCTTTTGCCTCAGGGGTTCGAAGGGACGAACACGTTGATCGGCTCGCCCAGTCCAGCCGGGAAGGTGCCTTGTGCGATCTGTAGTATCATATCAGCTGGTGTGGACTGCTCGATGGTGAGGAGACCCCTACAGTCAGCCAGCCTCCGGTGCTGGAGGAAGAGTTGAAGAAGCCTGCGGGCGCAGGAGTTTGACGTGTGGCGATGGGGGAAGCGAAGGAGCGAGTGGCGAGAGCTGCAAGCAGCAAAAGGGTAGTTGGATAGGGCAACATGGTGGTGAGAGAGAGAGAGGCGTAGGAGTTGAGAACGCCGAGCCTAGGCGGATCCTGGGACCTCTCGAAAGGATCGCCAGTGAGCCGAGCTGACGCAACGGTGCTGAGCAGCCGCTTTTCGAAGGGCGGAGCAGCTGCAGAAGCAGTAGTGGAGCAGGCGAGGCGGCGTAGGGGAGCGCCAGGGAGGAGGAAGAGCCCACTCGAGCTGAGCAAAGACGCGACGACGCGGAGGGACGCGGTACGGCGGCGAGAGCGAGCTCGACAGTTACTCCTTCTCCTCCTTCCACGCCACGCCCCACCGCCTCTACCAGACCAGCGCCGACTAGCTCACCTAGCGGCACCAGCTCCAAGCGCATCACCAGCGGCGTGCACTCCCAACCCCTCCCAGCGCGCCGATCCCCACCTTGCAGCAGCCACACCTTGCAGCAGCCATGCTCTACGTCGCCTCCGCCCAACCAGCCACCGCACAGCTTTCCGCCCTCTCCTGCGACTTCATTATCCCGTCCTTCAAATGCCTCATCATCAAGTGAGTACTCCCCGCCCGCCGAGTAGGCCGAGCTGATCGAGACGCGCGTGCTGCAGCAAGCTCACGAGGATCGAGGTGTGGGAACTTGCAAAGGACGAGGAGGGGCTGAGGATGGTGCTGGAGATTCCGGTGTGGGGTGCGGTGGCGGCGATGCAGGCGGTTAAGCTTGAGGTGAGTGAGAGGGCTGGTCTGGGAGAGAGTGTCGGTGGAGGTGCTGCTCAGGTTTGAGGTGGCTCTGCGTGCACTTCCAGGGGGTAATCGAGGAGCAGCTGGACGGTGTGGAGCGCAGGCAGCGAGGCCGTGCGATGGGCTATCGGCGCGAACCTGTTCGAGCTCAACCTCGGACAGAGGCGCTCGATATGCCGCCTGCGAACTGGCAGCTCGCTGCTTGCGAGACACTGGAGACGCTGTAAACAAAGGCTGGCCTAGCAACCTGCAGCGAGCTAGCCGCCATCTCTCGACTAGCGACGACGAGGTGATCCTCAGTCCATCTACGCTCCTCGCAACGACAGGGCGACCATCGAACGTGTTTATTCGTGCATTAGCCCGACGGGAGTGCATTCGATTGATAGCGCTCCCTTGACAGCGAAAGTCGGACGCGAACGGAGTGTGCAGCCTGTTTCTTCAGACAAGCCTCGCTGCGAGTTTTGGGCTTGCTCACGGAGGGAGGTAGAATAGTCCTCCACTTTCGAGACGGCGCACAAGGATTTGGTCCTTCTGCTCTCGCTTCGATTACCGAGGAGGACACTCTGAGAATACACCTCGACACCCCCCTCCCTGCTGCGCGACCTCAATCGCTGACTCTCTCACTCTTCGCAGGGCCAATCGACTTCCTCTCTCATCGTCCTCACAGCTTCTCTCCAGCTCTTTGCCCTAACCTACTCCCCAACCGCCCCCCACATCCTCACAACTTCAACGACCTCGATCCTCGAGCAATACGGCCGCCTCTCCTTCCTCCAAACGATCCTCGTCGACCCCTCTCACCGCTGCCTCCTCGTCCACGCCTACAACGGACTCGCCCGCGTAATCCCTCTCACTCCTCCCAAGCCTTCCAAGCGGAACCAAGTCGCTTCGCCCGCGCTCGACCTCAGTAGGGGCTACAACGTTCGCCTTCCTTCGCTCAATATCACCTCGCTCGCTTTCCTTCCTCCCACTGCGGACCCCGAGGAACTATCGACGCTCGCGATGGTGTATTCGGACCACCTCGGTCGACGGATCTTGGAGATCCGGGAGCTGGATTTGGAGGAGAAGGAGCTGGTGGAAGAGGGGCTGGAAGTCGTGCTTGAGGATCCGGGGAGCGAGATTGTTATTCCTGTGGGAGGGGAAGGAGCAGGGAGGGGAGTGGTGGTGGTTGGGGAGGAGTCGTTGGTGTGGGCTGGGATGGGGGCGGAGAAGGGGAAGGGGAAGGAGGGGAAGGTCAAGTGCGCTATTCCCGTGGGCAACATTCAGGCGTGAGTGCTTTCGTTTGATGGCCTGGAGATCGCGGCTGATGGAGTGTGCAGGTGGACGAAGTTGGAGGGAGGAGAGGACCGGTTCTTGCTCGGCGATATCTACGGCAAGCTCATCGTTTTGAACGTCGTGCGAGGGAGCGGAGGGAACGTTGTCGAGCTTGTCGCGACTGATCTTGGAGACGTGCGTGCTCTTTCTTTTCCCGCCGGCCTCGCTGACCCTTTGCGCAGACCTCCTCGCCCACCTCGATCGTCCACCTCTCCCCCTCCCTCATCTACCTCTCCTCCCGCTTCGCCGACTCCCAACTCGTCCGTCTCCCCTCCAACCTCTCCTCATCGCAAGACAAGGACCGCATGGTCGTAGAAGAAGACGACAGCCTCGCCCTCGTCGCGACTTTCGCGGGTCTCTCCCCTATCCTCGACTGCTGCGTCGTCGAAGCCGAAGGCGGAGGAGCGAGTCACGTCGTTACGTGCTCCGGCGCATACAAGGGCGGATCGCTGAGGGTTGTGAGGCAGGGCGTGGGCCTGAGCGAGCTGGCGAACTTGGAGATGGAGAACATTCAGCGGATTTGGTCGCTACGGCGGGAATCGAGGTGCGTCGGTGTGTCAAGAGGCTCGGGACGACGCTGACGAACTTAGCAGCTTCGACGAGCTGCTCGTCTTGAGCTCCTTCAACGAGACGCGCGTCCTCTCGTTCTCGTCCGCGGAAGGCGCCGAGGACGAGATCGAGGAGATCGATCTCCCCGCCTTCGTCGCCGAAACAGCAACTCTCCTCGCCTGCCATCTCGGCTCTCTCTTCGCGCAAGTCACAGCGAGCGGAATCGGCTACTCGGACGGAACGGATGCGAACGTGGGGAGGTGGGCACCGGAGGGAGGGAAGAAAATCACGTTGGCGGTTACGGACGGAACGCGCGTCGTGCTGGCGGTTGAGGGTGGAGTGATTGTGCTGCTGGAGGAGCAGGCTGGTAGACTCGTTCAGGTCGGGTGCGTGGAGTCCCCTAGTCGCGAAAAGGAGCCGAGCTGACGACGTTCTTCGCAGGTCGACGCAGCTCGCGAACGAGATTGCTTGCCTCGACATCGCCACCGTTGGATCGGAAACCGTCGCCGCAGTCGGTCTTTGGACAGCGCAAACGGTCCTCCTCATCTCCATCCCGACTCTCGCCACCCTCTCGTCCCAGATCCTTGACACGACCTACCTCATTCGCTCCGTCCTCCTCACCACCTTCTCCGATGGGATCACCCACCTCTTCGCCGGCCTCGGAGACGGCTCTCTCACCAGCTTCGTCGTCGACAAGGCTTCGGGGAGCGTCGTGGAAAGCACACGCAAGACCGTCACCCTTGGGACGAGGCCGATCGTCATGTGCGACTTCACGACGAAGGGCGTTGTGAACGTCTTCGTCTCGAGCGATCGACCGACGGTCATCTCGCGCGCTGGCGACAAGCTCGTCTACTCGAGCGTCAACCTCAAGGTGCGTTCGCCTCTCGTTCCTCCAATTCGCTTCGCTGACCCCATGCTGGCAGAACATCAACGCCGTCGTCGCTTTCAACTCCAGCGCCCACCCCTCCGCACTCGCTCTCGCCTCGCCTACCGAGCTTCGCATCGGTCGCATCGAGGACATTCAGCGCGTTGACATTCGAGCGATCCCGCTTGACGAGCCAATCCAAGGAGGATCGCCCACGACCCGGCCTCGAAAGCGTATGGTGTCGCGTGCCTCAGGCGCGATATCAACCGAGTGACGGGAGAGCAGGCGACGCAGGGGTCCGTCAAGGTGTTCGACGATCAGTCCTTCGAGGGTGCGTTCAGACTGACCTGTTGCTCTTCGCGTTTTTGGAGCTCACCTCTCGCATCTCGCAGTACTCGCCGACATCTCCCTCGAGCCTCAGGAGGAAGGTCAGAGCATCGCCGTTCTCTCAGTCGGCAGCGTCAAGATGTTCGTCGTCGGCACGGCCTACGTTCTTCCGACCGAGCAGGAGCCTACGAAAGGACGCATCCTCATCTTCGGCGAGGTCGCCGATCGCAAGTTCGAGATGACCAGCTCGCACGTCGTCAGCGGCTGCCCGTACGCGCTTGCCACCCTCGCCGACGGCTTTCTCGCCGCCGCCGTCAATTCCCAGGTGCGTTCAGTCTCCTCTTCAGTCTTCTCGGCTCACGCTTCGTACACAGGTCGAGGTCTACTCCGTCGACTCGACCACTCTCGCCCTCACCCCCGCAGCCTCCTGGGGCGGCTCCTTCATCTCCCTCAACCTCGCCAGCTGCGCTGACAACACCCTCCTCGTCGGCGACGCTCTTCGCTCCGTCACTCTCCTCAAGTTTACTTCCGACCCTCCGAAGCTCGAAGAGGTCGCGCGGGACTACAGCGCGCGCTACATGTCGGCGGTCGAGAGCCTCGTCGGGACGACCGAGTACATCGGCGCCGAGACGGATCTCAACCTCTTCACGGTTCAGAAGGAGAATGTTACGAACACGCGGAGCATGGTTGAGGAGTACGCTTTGGCGCCGAGGGGGATGTTCCACCTGGGGGAGATGGTCTCCAAGTTTGCGCATGGTTCGTTCTCACTTGCGCCAGTCCTTGGAGCGAGCTGACTTTCACGTACGTTCAGGCTCGCTCGTTCAGCAATTCGGAGATAACGCAGGCGTCGCCTCCCCGCGACTCATCTTCACCACCTCGGCTGGATCTCTCGGCGTCATCGTCGAGCTGGACGCCGCGTCGTCGAAGGTGCTCTCCGATCTCGAGCGGAACATGCGACGAGTAGTCAAGGGCGTGGGCGAGCTCAAGCAGGAGGAGTGCGTACATTCCTTCGTGATTTGGCGAGTGAAAGCTGACGACGCGCGCGCAGCTGGCGGTCCTTCAAGTCGGAGAGGAGTATCGCTCCTCCAGCCGGCTTCGTCGACGGCGATTTCGTCGAGCTCTTCGCGGAGCTCTCAAAGGACGACTTGGACGCGGTTATGGAGGGAGGATCAGAGCATGAGAAGCTCACCGCTAGTCGGGAGGAGCTGCTGAAGCTCGTGGAGGAGTTGATGCGGATGCATTAGTCGGAAGAGCGTTTCGTACATATGTACTTGCGCGTTGGAATAGTGTCTTATCGCTCTCGCTTTCGCATCTCCACACATGGTTCTTTGCACCGTCACTCTCTACCCAATCCGCCCCTCACCAGCTCGCATCCCAAGACTCGCCCTCAAGATCCGCCTGCTCCACCCTCGCCTCCTGCTGCCTAGCCGTGATCGCCTCCATCACCGTCCCAAGAATCCTAACGCTGCGCTCCTCCGCAATCTCCAGAAACCTTCTCATTCCCGCCTCCTCCATCCCGCTCCAGAGCCTGCTCGTCCCTCTATTGACGCGAAGCGGCTGCTGCCACAAAGGCGATCCCTCGTACTCCGCCTCGCCCCCAAAGTCGTAATCCTCGAACCCGCCTGCTTCCGCGCTGTAGACGTTCAGCGTGATCGTTCGTAGCGAGGAGAGAGGGGGAGCGTCGAAGAACGAGATGAGCTCGTCGACGGCGACGGGCGAAGAGTGGCCGAAGGTGAGGTGCTCGAGGGGAAGAGAGTCGGAGAAGAAGTTGTCGAAGAGGGAGTAGATTGGATGTATCCCGTAATGGAGAGTTCGACGAGAGAGGTGAATCGTGAGGGGGAGGTGTGGAGTCCAGGACCGGTTCGTCAGAGCTGGTGAAAAGGGAGAGAAGCGATTGGGTGTTCAGGACCGAGGCGGGAATCGTAACCAAGTCGATGGCGTTGGCTTCGACAAACAGGGCGAGCGAGGTAAGGTTCGGAGAGGCGGCAGGCGGGATGAAATGAGGGATTGGGCGTCGACAGGTCCATAGATGAAGGGCCGTCGTAGGTAGATGATGTAAAGAGGGGTGGCGAATAGTCGTAGGAGATGCGGACTCGGAGCGTCTTGAGGTGCGGGAGGAAGAGGTAGGGAGGCGTCGCCACCGCTTGCGAAGCCGCTTGACAAGCCTCAGCGTCCTCNTCG
>KZ627156.1:1185153-1260456 GCA_002917775.1 Glaciozyma antarctica PI12
AAACTCGCTCTGGTGTCATACCTTTGTTTCTTCAGGGGAGTTACTCTCTTCCCCAGCTGGAGGAGTTGGCGCTGTTCGATGCCGTTCCCGACGTCAACCCTGTCCATCCCCACACCCACGCCCGACTCCCCTTCTACCCACAGCTCAACCATCTCCAGCTCAACTTCGACTACTGGGCTACTACTAAAGCTCTCTTCCGCCAGTCGGCAAAGGAGTCCACGAGTCTACGGCTCGAGACGATCATCGTCCCTCACCCTCGAAGGACCTCTTCCTGAACTCCCACCAGTCTCCTTCCTCGCCATCTTTGTCAACCTCGAGCAACTCCACCTCACGGACTTCAACCTAAATCGCAATTTCAGTCCTACCCTCGAATCCGTGACGCCCCGCGTCAAGTCCCTCACCCTCGCCTGGGATTTGCCGAGATGGAGCTTCTTGCCCGGTCTCCTCCAGCGGCGTAGCACTTCCATCGACTCGGTCATCAAACGCTCCACCTGCCTCACCGAGCTCGCCCTCAGCGGTCCCATCTTTGGCGACGGGCTCTTCGACTACCTCCGAGACCCTCTCCCCCTCGAATCCCTCACTTTTGGCGAAGGCGCCATCGTCACTATCGCTCAGCTTCGCCAGCTCGTCGAACCCGGACCCGACAAGCTCTCGTCTCTCAAGAAGCTGACGCTGAACGCGCTCAAAGGGAAGGAGGGAACGACGAGCTTGAGTGGCGGATCGGTCCTCAGGGACGAGGAGGGGCTTGCGATGCCTTACCCGGACTGGGAACTGCCGAAATGGACGGACGCGTTTTCGCAGGAGGGGATGGAGGGGCTGCTCGAGCTGGCAGAGATGGAGGGAGTCGAGATGGGGGGATCAACGTGTGAGGCGCTGAGGGTGCAGCGAGCGTACGACGAGGAGGTGGAGTATCTCGAGGGCTCGTCGGAGGAGTGAGGTGAGGGTGGGAGCCGGCGAGGGGGAAGGAGGTACGTCTTTCTTCGACTTCTCGACGTCGCGCTGATTTGAGCGCGCAGAATGAGGAATCACGGGAGGGAAGCTTCGGATGGGGGACGAGTCGAGGGGATGTCAGTGCGGAGGGCAATCTAAACGCTATTTCGGTTCATTGCTCGCTCACTGTTCCACCGTCGCCTGTTCACTCTGCTCCTCAAGGCTCGGTCGAGCAAGAAGAACAGCCTGTTTCGCAGCTGTCGGAGCTTCGGGAGCTTCGCATTCACTCCTTAGATCCAAAACAGATGAACGAGCAGAAAGCCCACCGCGAAGTGATTCGGTCGCGAGCGGCGTGGCAGCGCACACGTCGCACGCCTCTTGCGAAATAACTACAACATACCCTCCTCCTCTTCTTCACTGCTTCACAACGTGATACCGACTTTTCAACCGAATTCCCTCCCCATACTTGTACAACCACGGCGCCTGCTCTCCTCATCAGTTCCAGCCGAAAAAACGCGCGAAGGAGGACGCACCGCCGGCCAGCCAATCAGGATCCCAAACACCGCGAGAATCGTACCGCTCCACCCGTATCCAATCGCTTTATACACTGCGGAGGGATTAGCGTTGCCCAAGGAGGAGGGAGGGCTGAGGGGAGAAGAAGGAGGAGGGGAGGGAGGACGGACTGTAGGGAGCGAAGAGGGGGAAACCGAACCTGCTTTCCGAGATCAGCGAAGTCTGAAGTCTGGAGAGGAGAAGAGGTACGCACCCTGCTAAGGAGCGGAAGGAGGACGCGGCTGCGAGTGCTGAAGCGGCGTGCAGCGTGAATGCCTGCGAAGGGGTCAGCGAGATTTGGGAGAGGCAGGGGAGGACGAACATCGATGAGGTAGGTCGTTATGCATTGAAATGTTCCTATCAGCGACGCCGCAACGAAGAACATCTGTCTACGGGATCAGCGAGGTCATCGCGAAAAGAAAAAGACAGCCTACGCCGATGTCGACGACGATCCAGTGGAGACGGTTCTGGGCGCCCCAGCCGTATAAGAGAATACCTAGGGGGAGCATGAGAGAGGCTGGAATCATCATTGGGAGGCGGTATTCGGGCTGCGAAGGGGGTTGGCGAGGGAGATGAGGAGCAGGGAGAGAACGTACTTTGCCTTCTCCGCCGTATCGCTGTTTGAGCTTGCGGTAAACGACGTCTGTGCGACGCTCAGTAGATATTCATGGCGGAAATGGACGGAGGAGCGTACCGAGTAGTCGAGCCTGGATCTGCGACCAAACGAAGAAGCCCAGTCCTTGAGCAGCGAAGTGCGTGCCGGCCAGCCCCGTGTTGAACCCGTAGATGTTTCGAAATATGTCGGTAGTACTGACGGTGACGAGATAGATGAGCCCATAGATGAACGCCATATACACTGCTCCGGAGCTCGCATCAGCCCCACCTCATCTCGGAGTCCGGGAAACGCACTACTGAGGATCTGGATGATCCGCTCGTGCCAGAACATGGCGAAAGGCCGCATGAGTCCATGTCGAATGACGTGCCCGACGGCCTTGGTCCCCGACTTGAGCTCGTACACCGTCTGGACTTTGTCTGAATCGGGAGGGAGGTCGAGCGATTTCTTGAGAGCTTGAGCTTGTCGGGAGAGGAGGGTGGGGTAGTACGTCTCTCGAAGCCAGATAAGACCGGCGATCTGGACGAGGGCGCAGAACTGTTGCTGGGGTCAGTCGGGGGAGAGAGAGCGAGAGGCAAAGGACGGACGATGGTGGTCGAGAAAAATACCCAACGGTCTGCGATGATAACTATACCTAAGTCGTGAGACAAAATCGGTAAAGTGAAGTGACTCACAGCCATTCCCTGGGAGACAGTGAGCGATCCAACCTCCTGCGATAGGTCCAAGGGCTGCGAAGGCGGTCAGCTCTTATTCCGTATCCAGACGCCAGACCTACCCGGTCCCAGCAACGGTCCTATAGAATAGAGAGCAGCGGCCCGACCTCGCTCTTCAGGTCTCCATAAATCAGCAAGCACGCCTGCGCCGATCTGGGAGGGGATCAGCGAGGAGGAGCCGAGGAGAGCGCGAACGTACTGCGAGTGGCGCAGAGCCACCAAGACCTGAGAGGAAGCGAAAGGCAAGCATCTGCTCCTTGGACGTTGCGAAGCCGCAGGCGAGGTTGAAGACTGCGAGAATTGTGGTGAGCGTGGTGAGCGAGGTCGCGAGAGGGGACGACTGACTGAGGTAGATCATGTTGGCGCTTTGAAGCACGATGGTGCGGCCATAGAGCTCGGACATGGGTCCTAAAAAAAGAGGTCCTACGGCGTAGGCTGTTCGAGAGAGAGTCAGCGAGCAAAAAGCGAGGGAGGAAGGACGAACCTAGGACGAAAATCGAGGTGACCATGGAGACCTCGACGTCTGCGACGGCTTGGAATTAGCGCGTAGAAGAACAGAGGGGCGGATGGGCTGACCATCAGTGATATTGAACCGGTTTGCGATCTGGAAGGCGGCTGGTGCGATCCTGGTGAGACAGAGTTAGGCGCGAGGGCAGCGTGCG
Organism: Glaciozyma antarctica PI12; assembly: GCA_002917775.1. Lineage (NCBI taxonomy): Eukaryota > Fungi > Basidiomycota > Microbotryomycetes > Kriegeriales > Camptobasidiaceae > Glaciozyma > Glaciozyma antarctica. The sequence continues at coordinate 1,188,624 of KZ627156.1, forward strand.
AGCGGAGGATTTAGGACTCACATGGTCGAAGAAGCAGGACTGCAGGATCAGGCATGTCAGCTAACACTGCGCAAGATCTCCTCCACTATACGCACGATAGAAAGGTGAACGCTGCCACACTGAGAGAGGAAACCGCATCAGCTCTCCCAACTCGCTCCAGCACGCGGCAAACTCCACTCACATCAGCGTAGTTCCCATCCTACTGTAGTACGGCCAGTTCTTTGGACACGCCGGATCCAAATCCCCCTTCCAATCCACCACAATCACCTCGCTCCCATCTGCCGCTCTCGGATGAGGAGGTCGCTCTTCCGGCGTCTCCCCAACGATCCCCTTCTCCAGATCCTCGCGCCGCTTCTCCGTGAGTCCTTCGTCGTCCTGCAACGTATCACTGCTGGTGCGTGAGGTGGGCCAGGCGACGAGAGGGGGGAGGATCGAGTCGCGTGGTCGCTCGATGGTTGCCGCCGCGAAGGTGGTCGACGTCGCTTCCGCTGAGAGGTGAGACTTGGTGAGCGTCAGAGGCGAGCTCCCTGCCAGCTCTCTGCTGTGTTGAGGTATCGCGGTGGTGGTCCAAGCAGAGCCCTCGGCGACGACGTTTGCTCCTCTTGAAACCGGATTTTGCGGCATCTCGGAGATCGACGGTGGAGTTTACTCTCGCGTCGTGCTGGACGACGACGAGCAGGACGACGACGAACGACCAGCACTCAGAAGGCAAGAGCAGTCCTCGACAAGCGAACGGATACAAGAGGTTCCATTTCGCAGCTGCCGCGAGGAGCACAACACCCAAACTTGCTCAATCGTCGTCCGAGTCCGAATCCACCATCTCCCTGCAAAGGATTGAAGACTAAGTCAGCCGGTTCGTTACGATGAGGAAGAACGAGAACGCACGTCGACTTGTACGCCTTGCTCGAACGGCCACTCTTCCGTCGCCCGCTCCGCACCTGCTCCTCGCCATCCGAATCGACGTCCATCGGGTCTCCTCCTCCGTCCGATCCCGTACCCTCGACGACAGCCTTTCCCTTCGGTCCCTGCTTAAAACCCATCAGTCCTGTCCTCGAAACGGTGAGCCAAACGAAAAAACGCACCTTCTTCTTCTTCGGCTTGGGCTGCTGCTTCTCCCCCTCCTCATCCGTCGTCCCCGCCTCGTCCTTGTCCTCCTTGTTTCCCTTCGTCTTCCTCTTTTTCCCCGCCCCCTTCTTCTTCTTCTCCTCATCATCGCTCTCCACCACATTCCTCGACAAGACGTACTCGGAATGCTTCTCCCCCATCGCCCTCCTCTCCTCCGCCAGCACCCGCGCCTGCTTCGCAATCTCCTCAAGCCGCTGAGCCTCCGCGTTCGCCAATCGCTGCCGCTCGAGATCGCGCGCCTGCTTCGCTCGGTCGACTTTGGCGGCTTCGGTCGCTTCGAACGCTTCTTGGCCGGCGAGGACGTCAGGAGCGCGGCGGGAGAGTCCTTGGCCGTAGCGGAGACGGTGACCCGGGAGGTCGCGGTCGTAGGGAGTGGCGGGGCTCTTGTCGTTGGCAAGCTGCTCGAAGAGACTGCAAAAAATTGCCGGGTGAGCGATCTGGGAGGAATGGCGAGAGGGGAAGAACGTACCGAAGAGAGTCCTCGCCGTCGGCGAGTGCGATGTTGAGCTCTGCGAGCGTGCGGCGGTCTGGAGGAAGTTCGAAGAGGATCTCGACGCCCTTCTGCTCGATGATGGCGATGTTGAAGATGATACCGAGATCGTTGGGTTGAAGCGCGAGGGCCTGCGTGTCATCGTCAGCGGTGTAGTGAAGCAGGAACGCGGGAGGACGCACAGCTTGAGCATGAACGAGCGCCTGGCGGAGGTCGGAGAAGCTCTGGTCCTTGTTCGCCTTGTGGTACCACGACCGAGCGAGGTAGAGGAGCGTCGGTCCGTTCTTGCCGTTGAAGTACCGCTTCGACGCGGTCCCGTACTGCCGCAAAGCAACAATCAGCTCCAGCCCCCGCCGACAGCGCAAAAAGGAAAGCTCACACTCTCAATCGCGCGCTCCCACTCCTCCCTCATAAAGTGGCAGTGCCCAATGTTGACGTACACGCTTCCACTGTTGACCGAATCCTTGACCTTCATCAAGATCGTCAACGCGTCCCTCGAATTCTTCGCCCTCGCCGCAACCTCCGTCAACGCCGTCCCGTTCGCCGACTCGACTCCCGTCCCAAGCGTTCCCTCCGCAATCGAGATGGCGAGTCCCTGCGCCGCGTACGCGCACTGGGGATCGAGCAGCAGCGCCTTGTCGTAGAACTCTGCCGCGCGGAAGAACTTGAGTTGTCGATCCTTCGCGGCGCCAGGAGAGGGGTCCTTGTTCTCCCTCGCGCGACCGTAGTTGAGCATCCCGCCGGCGCAGAGCGCGTAGAGGTCGTGTCGAGAGTGGTCCTTGAGCGTGCCCAGGGTGAAGTCGTGCGCGAGCTTGGTCGCGTTCGTCTCGATGAGGAAGTAGGTGTAGAGGGCGCGGAGTTCGAGGTTGTGGGGTTGGGAAGTGAGAGCCTCCTTGATGTAGTTGTGCGCGCGGTCGTAGTCCTTCGTCTCGATCGACATGAGCGCCAGTCGAGCTTTCGCTGTTCAAGACCGTACGCATCAGCTTTCGTCCCTCCTCGAACGGCGAACGAGACTCACCATCGACAAACTCGGGATGCTTCGCCAGAACCTGCTCGTACGCTCCCTTCGCCTTCTCGGCATCCCCCATCGCCTCGCAAACGACTCCAAAGTTGAACATGACGCCCGTAATAACAGCATCAAGCTCCTCCGTCAACCCCTCCTGCGCCTTGACTCCCGCATCCGTCAACGCATCCTCGAACGCCTTCTGCGCCTTCCCAAAGTCCCCCCTCTGGAACTCGAGCACGCCGAGGTTGTTGCTCAACTGAGGCGGGACGTCCTGCTCGAGCTCCTCGGCGTAGATCCTGCTCGCCTCGACGTACGCCCTGAACGGCCTCTCGAGCCCACTCTCATCGCTCCACAGTCGCGCAATCTCGAGGAACAGCTGCGGATCCCGAGCGATCGCACGCACGCGCTCACTCTTCCCCACCGCCGCGTTCGAGGATTCAGCGTCCGCCTCCCGGTTCGAGGCGAAGAGGCGGAGGACCTGGTCGTACAGCTCTTTCGCCTTCTTGCGCTCGAGAGCCGAGTCGGCTTCTTCGGCGGAGGAGAAGGCGGCGTGCGTGTGAATCGCGGCGAGGGAGACGAGGGCTTCGATGCAGCGGGGTTGGCGGCGGAGGATCGTCTCGAAGGTGTTGACGGCGGCGGGGATGTCGTCTGCAAGATAGTTAGCCATCGCAGCGAGAGGAGGCGTACGGAGATGGCGTACTGGCGCGGGTGAGGGCTTCGGCAGAAGCGAGGAATGCGAGAAGCTGGTCTGAGTTGACTTGCGCAGCGGCGGCGTACTCCTCGAAAGCGACCGTCTTGCCTTGCGCGTCAAGAGCTCGAGCGGCGTAGAGATGACCTTCCGAGAGCACGAGTCGCGAGTCGGCAAACTGGATCGTTCGTTCTGCGAGCTTGAGGGCCTGTGAGATCCGTCGGCGTCAGCTGCCGTATCAAGTGGGAGGGCAAATATGACGCACGTTGTTGTATCCAGTCTCGTCACGCTGACCGAGGAAGAACGCTGCTAGCGGCGCACCAGCTGCGGCGACCGTGTTGTCCCTCTTGAACGCAGTCTGAATGTGCTTGAAGCCTTGATCGAAGTCGATGGCCCTCCCCTCGTCGCCTCCGAGGTGCGCTGGATCCCGGGCGGCGTTGAGGAGGGCGAGTCCGACAAGGACTTGAGCAGAGATCGAGGTGTCGGGGTTCTGCGTCGCAAGTCGGGGTTAGCAGGAACGCGCTAAGGCAAGAAAATGAGCTTACCACTACGATTGACCGCTCCCAAGCCTTCTGAGCGCGATCTTTCTCGCCCATCATGTAGAAGCAGAGTCCGGCGCCGATTCGAGGGTCGGGGAGGAAGCCTGGTGCGTAGGCGAGAATGGTTTGGTAAACCTTGAGAGCCGGGCGGAAGGATCGTCGGGCGAAAAGAATACGGGCCTGTAGTTACTGTTAGCGGGGGTAGGGAGCGTGCGGGAGAAGGGTAGGCACCTTGCCCGTGAGCGCCATGAGGTGCGTAGGCTCTTTCGAGAGAATCGAATCGAAGTGCTTCGACGCCTCGTCCAGCCGGCCTCGCGCCATCAGCAGAGAGGCTGCGTTTACTCGTCAGCTCTCCTTCTCTCACAGCTGCAAGCTCTCAAACGCACCCTTGACGTCGTGAGCCGTCTTGTTCCCCGGCGCGATCCTGTCCACCCTCTCTAACAAAGCCGCCGCGGTGTTCCAGTAATCCTCCTTGACCTTTATCGGCGTGTTGGGATCGAGAGCTGCCTCGGGATGGTCAGGCTGCGTCGGTCGTGCCAGCTTGTTGCCAGTTCCTGTGCCGAAAGCCGTCAGCTCCTCCCCGCAAACACACAGCTCTACTAACGCACGAGGCTTCTCGAGAACCACCTTCGGCGCACGGCGGGCGAGCGCGAGGTTGTAGGTCGAGAGCATACAGAGCAGCGGTACGGTGCTCTGCTCGTCGGTCGCGAATGCTAGGCACCGAGGGAACGTCAGCTCTGCTCCCTCAGCTCCTCCCAGCTACGTACCCACGAGTCCCGTGTTGAGAATATCCATAGCTCCACTCCACCGCTTGAGCCGCCAGACCTCCTCCGCTACACGAATCCAGAACTTGACGGGAGCCTTCTCCTGGCCGAGGAGCTCGACGACGGCGACCGTGTTCTCCACATCCGCGAGGTCGTCTAGTTCGATGGGAATGACCTCGTCGTCGAGGGTGAGGATCTCGAGGGTACGCAAGGAGTACTCGGGCTCGACGGCGGGAGGAGGGGTGGCCATGGTTGCTGGGAGAGGCGGCTGGCGGAGGTGGCTCTGGTAGCCTCGGCGGCGCTGTGTGGTGGTGCTGTAGAGTCGGAGCGCGTTGACTGAGGAGGTGGAAGGCGCGGGTCGGAGGGGAGGAGTGGAGGGTGGGAGAAGCGCGTCGAGTAGGAGAAGAGCAACGTCGACCAGGCTGGGGTCTTCCTCTCGCCTCACCTACGCCGACTGCAAGCTTCGTTCGTACAAGCTTTAATATCTAGCGCCTTGCTGGACGTGCGCTCAAAGTCCTGCTTACCGTCCAGCCGCTCACGACCCATCCTCTCTGCTCAAGCTCCTCCTGCTTCCTGCTTTCTGCTGTCAGAACGGAATGGTACGCACGCGAGGAGCCAATCAGGGGGGATACGATCAAGAGGTACTGCTCTTCAAAATCTCGCAGTCCTCCAGCGCTGCCGACGAGCTCTCGCCAGCACCTCGACGCGACCTCACCTGCCCAACACCTCAGCTTCGAGCCCGCTCCTTTGCCCTCTTCGCTCTCTGCTTGTCTGGCTGCCCTGCAGTCAGAAACGCCTAATATCTCACTCCAGGCCGATTTGCTGGGGACTCGATTTGCTCGCCAGCAACCTGTCGCCTCGGAGTTTCGGGACTCCTCGCTGAATCGACCCTGCGCTCCTTTCCTCTCACCAGCAGCCATGATCCCGGAACTCACGTTCTACACCACCAAGACCTGTCCCTTTGCCCAGCGCGTCGCGCTCGCCCTGGCTGAAGTCAAGGTACGCCCCGCCTCGCTGCTCCAGCACCTCGCACACTAACGTCCCCTCCAGGCTTCACACAGGCACCTCGAGATCGACCTCGCGCACAAGCCCGACTATTTCACCTCTCGCATCAACCCAGCACTCAAAGTCCCCGTCCTCCAACTCGGTGCCGACAGGGCTGCGAACACGGTCTACATCCCCGAGAGCCTCGTTATCCTCGAGCTCATCTCGGACCTCTACCCCGACAAGCTCCTCCCTCCCTCCCCAGTCCTCCGCGCCGAAGCTCGTTACTTCATCCGTTCGTCCCCCCATCCTCCCATCTCCAACCTGCTAATCCCCACCTCGCAGAACGCTTCGACCAAATCGTCACCGCCCCCGCCATCGAAATCCTCTTCGCAACCTCTTCGGACACCTCCGCTCTCCTTACTGGACTGAAGGAGATCCAGGATCTCCTCAAGCGCCACCCCGGGCCATTCCTCCTCGGTCCGAAGATCTCGCTCGGGGACTTCAGTACGCTGCCTTTCATCGCAAGGCTGTTTGCGTGTGGTCGAGCCGGTGCGTAAGCTCTCTGCTTCTGATGGCGGGAGTAGCTGATAAGCGTACAAAGGCTTGCTGCCGAGGAAGTTGTGGGAGAAGATTCAGGCGGAGGAGTACGAGGTCCTCAAGGCTTGGGTCGAGGAGCTTACGGCGAGGCCTTCGTTCGAGGTGAGTTCGACAATTTAGGCAGGGTGTTCGAGCTAATGAGTCTGGTAGGCGACGTTCGATGAGCCCCTTATCATCGAGAAGATGAGGGCGAAGATCGAGGCTGCGAAGGAAGCTCAGCACAAGTCGTCGACGCAGAAGCTGCGAGAGTGAGTTGGTAGCTCGCGGCGAGCGTACCTCGCTGACTCTGTTGCTCGGCAGGCTCCGTATGTTCTAAGAAGTGGGAGGAGGTCGCTTGCAACGTCGTTTGTTCGTTTGTCCACGACTTCGTTTCCGCCGGGACTGCTCAGAGTTCAGCCTCTCTCTCTCGCATCCACGCTTAACAACAACAAGTTCCATCACACGAAGCCTTCTCCCTCCCTCCTTGTCCCCCACCTCTCCGCATACGCCCTCCCTGGCATCCCCACCTTCGGCACTCCCTCTTCCTCTCCCATCCCAGGCCTCCTCTCCACCGCCTCCAACGCGGGCCCATGTTTCGTGACCATACTAGTGAGAGTCTCATTACAGAGACAGCGGCGGTAGAAAGGGGCGATGGGGGTGGCGGAGGGTGCGAGACGGGCGTAGGAGGGTAGGAGGAGGGAATCTTGGACGCAGCAGCACTGTTGCGGTATTTAGCGCGAGCTCAGCAGGAGGAAGGAGGGACGTACGCTCGCTATCGTCACCTTTGTACTCATCTGCAATAGCCGCAGCGGACCCGCCTTCTTCTCCGAGCCTTGAACTCGCAGGCGATACCTCACCTCTGCTACGAGCTTATGCTTTACCCGAATCCTCGTCTCAGTCCCTTCCAATGTCGTCGGCCGACACACATCGTCATCTGGCACCCTCCCTATTCGGGCGTAAGCCCACTCCTCGCCCCCCGGCAGCTCGACAAGCGGCTTCGGGTTCATGCGACGGGATTCGTAGGCGAGGGGAATCGAGGCTCCGCGGTTGAGAGAGGATTTGGAGAGGAGGTTGGTGGAGAGAGGAGTGGTTTGGTCGACGTAGTAGAGGAGCTTGCGTTGGGGTGTCGGGGTGGCGAGGCCGACTTTGGGGTCTTCGTCTGTGGAAGCTGGGATCAGTATGGAGAGGAGGGAGGGAGGGAAGGAGGGAAGACGAACAGTGGACGGTGAAGGATTGGAGAATGTAGGCAGTTACGGAGAATGTAGGCAGTTACGGAGATGATGTCGAGAGGGCCGAAACACGGATGAAGACGAGGGACGAGACGGTGAGATGAGCCGACGAGACGTGCAATGCGACGGGCTGAGTATCATCGTCAGTACATTGGCTACCATACCACTAGAATGAGGAACTCACCCCAACCTCCCCTCCGAAATCCTGAACGACGACTTCGAGACCTTCGCACGTTCATCAGCTCGGCTCCAGCCTCCGAGGCGAAACGAGGACCAACGCACCTTGGGGAAGCTCTCCCGCCGCTGAAGGGTTCGCGATGAGCCAGCACGGTACTGCCAGGCTCGAGAGAGTTGACCGCAAGCTGCCCATCCCCTCGCACCACGCCTGGACTGCAAGTAGACGGGTCGGTCAGCGCCGCGCGTTTCCTTCTCACTCGTACGCACCCGAATGCCGTACAGTCCCGTATTTGCAGCGTTCGCCAACCGCAGTGGACGAGGGCACGATGAACGCAAAGTTGTAGCTGTTGTCACCCGGGTCAGCTCCCCCCCTTCCCTCAGGCCTCAGGCCTCACGAAAAGCAACGCACTGATGCTCCCCCGCCTCGAGCTTCTCCTCCAACTCAATCTCCAGCACCTTGAGCAGCGTATCCTCGCACTCATACCTCAAATCTCCTCCACCACACATCGTCCCGATCCCCCTCAGCTGAATCCGGAGCTTTGAAACGCGTTTCGAGGCGGCAAGTGTGAGGGTCACGCTGCCCCGAACGAAGGGGTCGTCTGTAGGGACTTCGGAGGCGAGAGGGTGGAGGAAGATGGTGTCTTCTTCGAGGTGGACGGTGAGCAGGTCGGGCTTCTTCATGCCGAGCATGCTGGAGGGGTGAGGGCAGGGCGAGGGGTGGAGTTGGCCAGGGTGTGGGCGGGGCGGGTGTGGGCGGGTGTGGCGGTGCGCTAGGCGTTCGTGGGTGACGGAGCGGGAGGGAAGGCCAGGAGTAGAAGTCCAGGAGTGGAGAAAAGCTGGGGAAGGCCCCAAAGTTGAGCCAAGACGAGAGTTTGGCCGAGAACGTCGGACTCGTGTCGGACTCCGTTCTAGTCTCCACGCTCTCTCGTTTCCGTCTCCCCTTTGCGTCCCAGTCGACGACAGCAGATCCAGCTCAACGAAGTGCTACACGACAGCACCAGCGGCGCCCCAGAGAGCTCAACAGCGGCTATGTCCTCCTGATCAAACCAGCTTCTTCTCGCCAAGACGCGAACGGGAAGGCACTCCCTTCCTACTTCCTTCCGACGGCTCCTCCTGCCTCTGAATGGAAGAAGCCGGCGAGAGAGAGGATCGAATTGATCACGCGAAATTCGGACTCTGGGACCGGCAGCCAATTTCAGAGTGCTCTCGCAAGGAGGGGGAGGGAAGTCGTCCAGATCCTCGGGAAGCTCGAACTTTGGAGTCGCCAGGAGTGTATAGCGAGTTGAATGCTGGTAAGGAGGATGCGGAGGATGAGGTGGAGGAGGAGGAGGTAGTGAGGACGGAGTGGATGGCTTGTGCGGGTGTAGGGGAGGAGAGGGGTGGAGATGCGGTGCGAGGGAGAGAGAGAGATGTGCTGGCAGAGGGTGGAAGGTTTGGAGAGGTAAGAGGGCGAGAGAGTGGGCTGTGGTGAGGAGTGTTAGTGCTGGCGCGTTGCGAAGGCGAGGCGAGCGTACCTTGCTGGCTGGGAGGAAGGGGAATGGCATCGCTTAATGTGGCGGCGATGGGAAAAGCACATCTCGGGAGCTCATCGAGCAGGAGGTAAACCGAGAACGGATCTGGTGAGAGGACGGATCTGGTGAGAATCTTCGGGCCTCAAATCTCGCTTGTACAATCGCGTCGTCCCGTCGGCCTTTCGACCGCTCTTCGCACAGGCTCCGCGCGTGCCGTTGCTAGTGAAGCAATTGGTAGCTGTAGTCGAGACGAGCAGAGGCATCCGTGGACGATTGCAAGCCGACCAAGCGTCGAAACGTACATCCGTATCACACGAATCACCCGAATCACCCGAATCACTTCGCAGCTTTCGCAGCCGCGATCCTCGCCTTCGTAAACTCGATAACATAAGGCTCATCGAACGTCGCCTGCGAACCTCATCAGCGTCCCTCCCACCCTCACAGCCCCCCGCAAGACGACTCACCTGGAACGACGGCCTCGACGTCAGATCCTCGACCCACGTCTTCACGGCTTCGTACTCCTCTCCTAGAAGCTTCACCCAAAGCTCCGACGGCAGCATCCCTTCGCACGCGAACCACATCAGCTCCCCTCTATCCTCGCAGCAAAATCGGCGACTCACCCGCTCGACCACACGCAAACAACCTCGCAGCGAAAGGCAGCGCCCCAAGGTCCCCTATCGAGATCTTCTCGCCGAGGACGAATGGCCCTTCGTGCTTCAGGAGTAGGGATTGGATTTCGGAGAGGCCGGCGAGGAGGTTGGCGGAAGTGGTGGAGAGCGGGGCTGTGCCGAAGTGGAGGTCGCGGGAGGGTCCAGTGACGACTTGGTTGAAACGTTCTGGCAGGCAAGCCGAGAGTCAGCTAGGTCCAGACAGAAGGGTAGGCAGGAGAGTGGCGCGGGAGGACGCACCGATGAAGTACCGAGCCTCAGCGCGCAGGATCGGATCGGAGGGGAGGAGCTGGCCAGGGTAGAGGTCCGATACGAGCTCGAGGATAACGTGGCTCTCAGGAACCTTGGCCGTGCCTTTGGCGTCGTCGCCGCCGACCTGGAGGACGGGGACCTTGGAGGCGGGGTTGATGCGCGAGGCGTACCACTCTGGCTTGTTCTGCAGGTCGATCTCGATGTGCGTGTGCGGCGCCTGTCGGAGTGGGTTAGCAGACGTACAGCGGAGGGAGGAGGAGACGCACATGGACCTCGGCAAGGGCAAGCGTTGCGCGTTGAGCCCAAGGGCAGATCTTGGCGCTGTAGAGGGTGAGTTCGGGGACCATGGCGAGCTGCTGTGTTTGTGGAAGCAGAAGGAACTGTCGACTTGAGAGCAGGAGGGAGACGAGAGAATCGCGTCAACACCGCGACAAGTGGGGCGCGCCAAGTGGGGGGCGATTCTGTAGCAGCGACGACGAGCTCAAAGCTGGGCGACAAAACGGGAGAGAGCAATGCAAAGGCAACGCGTAGAGTGGTAGCAAGTCGGAAGCGATGCGAGAACAGAAGAAGCAGTCGCTCTCGAACTCGTCTCGCAGGATCACTCCCCTGTTCCTCGTGCTGAACACAGCGCTCAAAGATGACATAGAGAGCGATGAGTAGCTGAGCAGAACAAGAGAGAGGACGGAGGAGGCTGGCAGAAGCAGAATCTACAACACGAATCCCCAGCTCCGTGAACATCGTCCTCGCTACTCCCTCGCTCGCGTCGCAGAGACGAAACTAGCAGGCTCTGTCGACTGGGAAGGCAAACGAGCACCGAGTAATCATATTATGCTCCATTCCGGATAAATACGCGACGACTGCGGCACAGAAAGCAGGATCAGCAGTGCCTTCGAACAAACGAACGAGATCAACGCACCCTCTTTGACTCGAGCAGTGGTGGCTGGAGGTGTCGATGATATCGAGATCTTTGAGCGAGGGGAAGCCGGCGAGGAATGTGGGGGTCACTCGATAGGAGAGGAGGGCTTCGACTGAAAGAGTCGTGATTTGGGGGATAGTGGCGGCTTCGGGGGAGGCAAGAGGGAGAGGGTTGGGATTCACGCGCGGCGAAACTTGAAGAGAGAGATCGCTTAGTCGAGGGTAGCGGTGGAGGTGTGCGTAGAGGGCTGGTTGCAGCGGGTCGCTGGGAAAGCTGTTGTCGAGTTCGAGCTCGGCGAGCGACGGCAAGCTTCCCTCCTTGAGACCTCCATCAAGGATCACTTGCGCCAACCGCCCGCTTCCTTCGAGTGCGATCCACTGCACATTCGGGAGCGCCTCGAGCAGCTCCGCGAAGTGCTCGGTCGTGGGCACTCCTCCGTCCTCCTGAAGCTGCCACTCCCACCCCAACGACACGAGCGACCCCTTGATCTCCACCGAAAGCTCGTACACTAGCCCGCCCAGCTTTGGATTGTGCGTGATCGTCCTGCAGAGCTGCTCGAGCTTTTCGTAGCTGTGGACCCTAACATGGCGATAGAGGGAGGCGTTGGTATAGGGAAGGAGCTACTTGCTGAGCGGGCATCGAATGGCAGTGAAGATGGCGAGGAGGAGCTCGGCAGGAAGGCTGGAGAGGTGATCGGTCGTGATGGGGAGCTGGGGAGGAAGAACGCTTCAGCACCTCAACCAAGATTCCCGGGGGCTGCTGCTCACCTTAGCTGGGCGTAGCTGCAGCGTGCTGTTCTCCATGGCGAGTAGCTCAGCAGTTGGCGAATTCGGTGGTGTGGGAGGAGCGAAAGAGGACCTTTCAAGCGGACTGAGAGTTGCATTCCCCAGGCGCTCTCGAGCTTGAAGATAGGGTTGGGCTCGCCGAGCAGAGACGCCTATTTTACTAGGCGGTGGTCCGCTGTTTGGGAACGTCGAAGTACTCGTGGCATCGAGGACCTGCCAGCGAGAGAGGGAAACAGAGGCAAGAAGGGAGCGATATCGCATGTACTTCGTGACATTCCAATCGTCCCTGAATAAGGAGGTGCAAAGTCTTGCGAACGATGGAGACGGTCAGCGAAGTCCACGGCGAACCCAGCGACAAACGCACCAGCTCCTCACCCACTCAGGCGCTCTCCTGCTCCTCTTCCTCCCTCCCAATCTGAGCCCGCCTCTCCTTCTCCTCCTCCACCAGCGCCAGCTCGTGCTCAAAGTCGTCGTGCATCTGCAGCGCGACCCCGATCGTCCCATCGTTGTCCATCCCTCGCGCGCGCGCCTTCTTCAAAAACTCCGCCGCACCAGCACGCGTAAACTCCTCGGTCCATTCTGGCAGTCTCCAGCCAGGGTACGGCTCGAGCGCGCCCGTTTCAGGATTCTCGTACACCTTGCCGCCGCTCTCCTCGATCGTTGCTCCGGGGTTGCCGAAGTCGACTTGCAGGTCGAAGAGCCTGAGATACGGAAGCTTCCGCGGCCCTTCAACGAGCTGCAAAAGCTCCTGGTCGCTCAAGAACACGTCCTGACCCAAAGAAAGCTCTTCGACGGTCGGAGGGATGTGGTTGATGACGTCCTCCGTAGCGCTGGGCCCGTTAATGCACAGATGAGTGAGACGGATGAATCTAGGGAGAAGGAGGTCGACGGCAGGGAAGAAGATCCATTCCTCCGATTCCGTGGTGGGGACCCAGCAGAGAACGAGGCGCTCGATGGAGTGAGTGACGGCGAGGAGGATGGGAGGATAATTTGGCGAGGGAGAGGTGTTGAAGAGCTCCAGGGATCGAAGGGAGGGGAAAGCGACGAGGAGGAGGGGGTTGGAGGGGGAGGAGAGGTCCGCGTAGAAGTCGAGCGAGGTGATCGAGTCGAGCGAAGGTGGTTCGGCGAATGAGGGTAGGGCGGGAAGGTGGGCAGGGAGGAAAGGCGACAGGCTAATTGTGAGAGAGTGGAGTTTAGGATATCGATGGAGTTGAGAGTAGAAGCGGGGGTCGAATGGATCCGAGGGGAAGCCGTGCTCGACCTTGAGCTTCGCAAGCAACGGCAAGCTTCCGTCCTCGAGCTCGTGCGCCGGTACGATCTGTGCAGCGTTAACGCATCCTACGAGAACCAGCTCCTCCAAGTTCGGCATCGCTTCGAACAGCTGAACCAGCTCTGCGCACGTGGGGAGCCCCAGGTCCGCCTGCAGCTCGTTCGTCCACGACCGAGGTCCCTTCTTCCCCTCGACACGAATCGATAGCGTCCGTACAAGCGATCCCAAGCTCTTGTCGAATGCCAGCGACCGACAGAGCTGATCAAGTCGTTCGAAGCTGTCGACGCAGGTTGAATAGTAGAGGTTGGGAGGAGTGAAAGGGCGGAGGGTCCTGCTAATCGCACCGACGATTTAAGGTCGATTCTCCTGCCATATGAGAGCAAAGATGTGGTCGAGCAGTTCGTTGGGGAGTTGAGAGAGGTGGTCGACGAGAGGGAGCTGCGAAGGAGTGGGTGCTGTTTAGCGCACAGCGGGGACGGCACAAGAGAGATGCGGCTCACTTCGGCTGCTCCTGGTGGTTGGAACTGCCGCTCGAGCGTATCTTGAAGTCCCTGGTGTTTCATGGGTTTGAGGGCGACTGGGGAGGAGACAAGGAGCGAGCGACCAGAGAGACTTCGCGCCGTCGACGGTCTCCATCCCTCCACACCTTCCGCAGCTACGCCAACACCACCGCCGACCAGCTCTCCTCTTAGCGCGTCGCCCGAGTACACCCCATCGCCGCGCCGATGCTTCCCAACGTCCGACCAGCTCCAGCTCCCGCCCCTGGCGTCTCGGCAAGCAACCTCTGGAACGGCAGCGCAGGTGCAACTGGACCTAGTTCACCGGGAGGACCAGGGATACAGCTACCTCAGCGGACAGGACCGGGACTGTTGGCGGGCGCGGGTGCCGGAGGTGAGTGTGGCACCGCTGTTTGGGGGTCACGGCTGCGCGTGTGGTGGTGAGCGGGGTGCTCGGGCAGGAGGGGTCTGCTCAGCGCCCCAGGAACACATCAAGGAGCGCACGCTAACCCTGACTCGTTGGTACAGCTGCCGTCGCCGGACCTTCAAAAGCTCGCGCCGACTCAGCAGAGTGGGCTCACCTCCTCCGCTGCACTCCGCCCGTTCTAACACACGCCGCCGCAGAGTTGGCGACGGCCCCGAGTCGAAGCAAACGGACGTCGATGCTCTGATGGATGCCGTTGGGATCTCTGGAGTCGATATCGGAGTGCGTTCGTGTCTCTTGGGCGCGGGGGGCTGGAGCTGATGGGGCTCCTCAGGCCGAGGAGGAAGGACTACGGTTGGCGTCCGAGCGGATGCAGCCTGTGCCTTCAGGGCCAATCGCCGACCGCAGCAGGAAGCAGGACTTCATCGACCCCTCCGTGCTTGCCGACGTCGTAAAGAAGATTGGTTGGTCGCTCCCGCTCCCTGGCCCCTGCACGAGCTAACTCCCCCCCCCCAGCCGCTGCCTTCCAACTCCGTACTCTCGAGCCCGATACAATCCCACTCATCGCCCTCGCCACGCGCCATCGCCTTCTCTCCCTCATCACGGCCGCCATCGCCGCACGGGACCACCGACTCAACGCCTCTCACCTCCGCCCACCTCCCTTTTCAACCAAGCGACCTCGCTCCTCCTCCCGCTCCCCCTCTCCCCCTCGACGCGAGAAGAGCCCGGCTTGGGACGTCGCAGTGCTGGACGAGCAGGAGAAGGTGCTAGGCGTGCTGGAGCGAGTCGATCGGGAGGAAGAGCGGAAGAAGCGTCGAGAACGGATGATCAGGGAGCAGAAGGAGCAGGAGGAGCGGGATCTGGCGGAAGCGGTTGCGGCATCTGCGGCGGCGGAGGCGGAGCGGGAGGCGAGTGGCGGAGCTGGCGAACGTCTCGTTGTCGGTGGGAGCGGAGTGAGCACGCCGAAAGGCAAGGAGGGGAAGGACGGGAAGGAGAAGAAGGAGAAGAAGGAGAAGAAGAAGAAGGAGGGAGCGATGAGCGAGGACGTTCGGAAGCGCCTCACGGACCAAGTCGCCATGCGCTCGATTGGAGGCAAGAGCTTCTCGTGGGCCAACGCCGGCGCCAGCACGAGTGGATTCGCCTCCCCGACGCCGTCGAACCTCCCGAAACCCAAGTTCGCTCCTGGATCGTCGCTCCCGCCGCCGACGTTTGGGACCCCGATCCACAAGCCGAGCGGATTAGGCGCGCCGTCGTTTACTCCTGGGAGCGGGGAGGGACTGTTGAGTCGGATGGCGGGCGTACCGCCGTTGCATGATGCGGGAAGGAGGGAGCGAGAGAAGGAGGAGTGGGAGCGAGGAGTCAATGTCGTTGAGCGTGAGGATTTGGTGTTTGCGCTCGAGCGGGAGAGGGGGATGGGAGTGGGGAAGGGGAGTGGGAGGAACTCGATTGCCAGGGCGAGGGCGGGGGCGTCGAGTATCGGGAGGGGGAGATAGTCTTGGTCTTGCGCAAGTCGCGCTGCCAATCTTTAACGCCGTTCATTGGAAGAACAGCTTCCTGCTCGGTAGTATAAGTAGAGGCCAGCCGGGCGAGCGTGCTTCCGAGCACACCAGGTCGACAGACGCGTTCAACGACGAGAGTTGTGTCGCAACCTGGATTCGCCGCGGACTTTCGCCTTCGACCGTTCGCAGAGGAGCTGAACAGCCTGGCCAAAGGGCAGCCTAGTAGATTTCAAGCCTTGCCATCCTTGCTGCGTTAGCAGCAGTGGGCCGAGGCTAACTTGAACACGCCAGTTGAACCTGCGACTCATGCTCTTATCTTCCTTCCCTCATGTCGTCTCCTCCCAGCCTTCTCTCCGCGCTCGCAGAGCATACGACCATCGACTTAGACTGTAACGATGAGCAGATCGCGGCTCTCTACCCCTCAAAAACCTTCGCCCACAGCACGTCGAACCAAGCATTGTGCTACTTCGAGCTCCTCAAGCCGCACCACCAACACATCCCCGCCGAGGCAGCCGCAGAAGCTCAGCGGCTCGTAGAAGATGGCGTGGAGGGAGCCAAGGGGAGGGACGTCGCTGCCGTAGCCGTCGACTTGATGGTGAGCCACTGCTCCTCCTCTCCTCCTTCCCCCCGCGAGCTAACGACCACCTCTCATCAGGCTGTCAAGCTCTCCCTTCTCGTCTTACCGTCCGTCTCCGACCTCGTCCTCACCCAAACCCTCCCCTCTGCCGCCCACTCGACCACTGCCACCGTCGCTCACGGCCGCGCGCTCGTCGCGCTCCACGAGCATTACGGGATCCCCTCCTGGCGCGTCTGCCTCAAGATCCCCGCTACTTCAGCCGGCCTACGAGCCGCCGCGATTCTAGGATCCGAAGGCCTCAACACGTTGGGAACGATCGTCTTGTGCGAGGAGCAGGCGGTTGCGGCGGGGGAGGCGGGGTGCGTGTTCATCAGCCCGTACCTGAACGAGTTGGAGGTGCATTTCGACGTGGGAGCGTACGAGCGGCTGGGGAACGACGAGAAGGGACCACACGGGCTGGATGGATACCGTGTGTCGGCGGTTGCGCAGAAGACGTTTCGTGCGAGGAAGCAGAGGACGCAGGTGATGGGAGCAAGGTGAGTCGCTTCGTTCAGCTGCTGGACGTGTGGAGGCTGATGCGATTGCAGCATCCACACCCTCTCCGAAGCGATCTGTCTCGCTGGCCTCGCGCATTCGACCCTCCCACCATCCATCCTCGCCTTGCTCTCCTCCACCCCTCTCACGCCAGCGTTCTCCAACCTCATCACCCAATCACTCGCCTTCTACGAAGCTGCACTTCCCTCAACTCTACCACCGCAGCTCGGCGTCGAGGGCAGCGCAGAACCGAGTCCGCTCGAGCTAGCGCTTGCGGAGCCCAAGGTCGCGGCGCTTTTGAGAAGCGCGTTGGAGATCTTTGGAGGGTTTGAGATGCAGTTGATGGGGCTCGCGCGGGAGGCATTACGGTACGCAGGGGAGGGAGGAGGGAAGGATTAGACGCTGGAAGGCAGCGCGATAAACGGCTCCGCGGGGACTGCTCTTCCACTTCTCTGAGCCGATTGCAACTGCTTCGACGATGCTTTTGGTAACGCTTGATCCCAAATCCTACGCGTCCTAGTCGCCCCTCTTGTTCTCTGCTTTTGTTCTTCAGACGCCTTTCTTCCTCCTTCTCATCGCCCACCACGATGAGCTACACAGAAGTCCACCGATACGCATCCCCAGCCACTCCCTGAGTCACCTCACGAGGTGAAGGTAAGCTGCGGCGGTGCAAGGTGACCGTGGAGGCGAGCTAACGCTCTCCCGCCTGCAGCTCCCAGCGGTCGATCACCTCTGCCGACTACCCAATGAACTGCTCGCCTACATCTTCGCCCTCGTCTGGCGTGACTATTGACCCCAGAAGGTCGGCACCGTCAACAAGACCCTTCTCCCTCTCGCTTACGTCTACTCCTACACCGCATCGAAGTCCAGAGCCACGAGCAGCTCAATCACCTTTGCCGCTTGAGCCGAGCTTAGGAAGGCTCGTGTTCGGTTTGGTGATTCGTATCGGGGCTACGAAGGGCGTGCGTTGGCCGAAGGAGGTGCAGCCGGATCCAGCAGCTTCGACGACACAGGCGCTGGCACGGCTGCTCGAAGCGCTGTCGAACCTCAGGGAGCTGAAGATTATTGGCTACATTGAGGCGGCACGGATCGTACTGGCGCACGAGCTCGAGGACGGAAGCTTGCCTTCGCTTGCGAAGCTTTACCTCGAAGAAGGGTTTCCGTCCGATCCTTTCGACCCCTCCCTCTACTCTCAACTCCATCACTACTCCAAACTCAGCCACCTTTCCATCCAACTATCCCCTTTTCTTGCCCTCCATCCTCCCACCCTCTCCTCTCCCGCCGAAACACCTTCGCTCCACTCGACCACCTCACTCGAATTGCAGGCCGACTTATCCTCCCCCTCCATCCCCCTCTTCCTCTCCGCCTTCTCCGCCCTTCACTTTCTCGAACTGGTCGAGAGCTCGCCCACGCCAGACTATCCTCCCCTCCTCCTCGCCGTGACCCCCTCGCTCAAGCGACTCCGCCTGTGCTGGGCCTCTTCGACGGGCCGGCCTGAGGAATGGACTCCCTACCCCTTCGTCGACCGTATCCTCCCTCGATTCACCCTCCTCACCCACCTCTCCATCTACGGACCTTACTCCTCTCCAGATCTTGTCCGCCACCTCCCGCCATCTCTTCAAGACCTCTGATTAGGCTCGGACTCGTTTTTCGGCGACCAAGAGGTACTACAGCTCATCGAGGAGCCACGAAGGCTCGTCGCTCTCACGTATTTCGACATGGACTTCTGGTGGGGGGCAGAGGGGACGAAGGTCGAGGAATGCGGTGGCAAGGTGTACAGGAACCCGGAGACGAGCGCCCTTGAGCCGTACCCTGACTGGGAGCTGCCTGAATGGTGCGAGGAGCTCACACGCGCTGGGGTGAAGGAGCTTGGGAGGAAGGCGTGGGCGGTGGGGCTGAGAGCGTTGAGCCCGTTGGGGCTTGCGCTCAGGGTTCACAAGGAATTTGAGCACGAGCTGGCGTTGTTGGAGAAGGAGAAGGAGAGGAGGGCTCAGATTGCGAGGGAGAAGGAGGAGTAGGAGAGCGCCTGAGTGGGTGGGGAGCTGGTGCGTTTCTCGCTGTTTTTGCTGGGGATTCTCCGCTGACCGTCTGCATTTCGCAGCTTCGCAGGATCTTTGCAATCTTGCTCAACAAGCTTTTCCACACCCGCTCCTCTCTCGGCTTGCGGCTCACTTCGAAACCGACTGCTCAAACTTCCTCCTTCTCCCCCTCAACAATTCCTGCGCTCGCGGCGTTCACTCTCACCACCGCCACGGCCACCTTTCCTACCACCTGAGCATAAAAGTAGAACAGCCACGCCTCCATCCCAAGCGGCACTAGCACGTTTGTGAGGTGCTGGCTTGCCCCGCGTCAGCACAAGTTCGTTCGGAACACAGCCATTGAGACGCACCACCAGGAAATCGAGGGGAACCCTTCTTGATCTGTAGTCGTCGAGCTGGCTCCACACAGCGATAAACGAGCCGGCGAACGTAAGCTGTGGCGAAGCAGGCGGTTAGTTTTGCTGAAAGCAGCGTTTGGATCAAACGTACGGCGACGCCTCTCGCGGCTGAACGTAGAGCGAACTCAGATTTGAATTTGGCTCCAACTGCCCCCAGAAGGGACGACGCGGCGAGGATGACAAGAAGCCAGAACGGTGAAGCCATCGCTTCGCGCGCTCCGTCTTTAGTGACGTTTTGAGAGGGTCGAAGTCGGAGGACTCACGTTGTTCACCCGGGTAGCCTCCGTAGAGGAAAACCGCCTCTACTCCAGCGAGCGCAAAGACAGCGAAGCCGGTCAGGATGGAGAAGACGCGGGGTTGGAGCTGAGCTCCCATCGTAAAGGCGGCGCCGAGCGTGGAGGTACAAACCATGATGCAGCAAGCCACGACTTTAGCGAGTAGGAGTTCTTCGTCCGTGGTGGAGGCTTGTTGCGGCATGGTCGTCGGAGAGAGCATTAGAGCATTCGCACAGATTCGCGCAGAGTCAAACGAAGCTAGTGGCGGCGCGGCGGCTTGGTACCGGCTCGTCTCCCAGGGATGGGCCCTGAACCTCGCGCCCTTTGAAATTTGAACGCGCAAATAGTCAGGAGGGATATTGAGAGAGAGAGACGAGACGAAGCGGACGAAGCGAAGCCAGAGAGCGAGGGACAACAACTGCATGCAAACTGCAGGTCTTTAATCTCCTTCCGTTTCACCTCCCCTCCGCACTGCCACCTCCCTCGCCAATTTCCGCCCCTCCCTCCCCATCTCCATCTTCTCATTCGGAACTTCGATCGTCGCAGCTCTCTCCAACGCAACGCCATCTCGATCATACATCTCCGCGAGGGAGAGGTTGCAGAGACACCGAGAATGTGCCGGTCGAACAACAGCAGTCGGCGTTGCGGGGACGTAGTGAGGTAGTAGAAGGCCTTCGAGGAGGCAGCAGCACTGCGCGTAACGAGCGTCAGCGAGTTTCGTGCGAATTTCGGAGAGGACGCACGGAGCTGATCACTGCTGGCTTCCCAATCGTGAAGTACCGCTCAACTCCCTCCGTTCGATAGTGGATCTCGACGTTGAGTGTATTGGCGACTCTGATCGTCGTCTGCGTCGCTGGCAGCGTCGAGGGCCGGACGTGATCGTCGTCTGGCATTCGGAAGATTCGTTTCCAGCGGTATTCGGTCCTTGCCTCGAGCTCGACTAAAGGCGTAGGATCAACTCGAATTACGTCGCATGGGAGAGGCGGAGCTGAGGCGCAGCGGGGAGTGATGCGGGGTGGAGGATTGAGAGGGGTGTTGGAGGGCGAGTGGATGGGTGGCAAGGGAATGGCCAGAGCGGGTGGAGAGGGAGATTCGACGATAGGAGAGAGGTAGTGGCGTCGTGCGGATGGGCTAGCAATTTTGGACGGGTCGGCGTAGAAGATGGTGAAGGATTGCGAGACGAAGGTGGTGATGCCGAGGACTTTGACGAGGGCTGGAGGAGCGAAGAGGGTGAGAGAGGCCCGGACGAGAGAGGCGACGGTGAGATGTGGTGACGAAAAGGTTACTGCGAGCGGCTGGAAAGAGGTCAGTGAGAATCAGCGGAGAAAAGTGGGCGAGGACGCACGCCGAGCTCGGGGGAGAAGTATTCGATGTGCTGCTCGAAAGGAGAGGGAAGTTCCCCTGGTGCAGCAGGATTGGCGGTGAGCCAGATAGCTATTGGGGCCGACTTGAGGCTGCTGTGAACTGCAGAAGCGAAGTGGACAGCTCCTTTGACTGTGCAAGATTCAAGATTAGCGAGAAGTCCTCGCGCGAGGGCAGGAAGGACGAGCCGTAGTGTCGTACTCGGCCGTATAAAGAGCGTTGATGGACTGCTGTCGTCGACGGAACGATAAAGCTGAACTCGAACCTTGAGGCAGGGGGATCAGCAGACCTCCTTCGCACTCGAGCAGCACAAAGGAACGCACGCATGATCCCCAGCTTCTAACACCTCTCCCTCCAAATCAAGCTCGATATTCTTCTCCAACGTCGCAGTGCTCTCGTACGGCCAATTCCCTCCCACTTCATCACGCGAATCAGCTCGACCCCACAACGATAGAGCGCGATAGCAGTGCGCAGCTTACCACAGCAATCGCAGCGAGACTCCAATACCACCTGGACCGATCTGATCGCACGCCGCTTGGAGAGAGATAGAAGAAGAGTGCCTTGGACCAGCGGATCGTCCGTCGGCGCACTTGTGGAGGGGTGAAGGTAGATTTGATCTTGCTGGAGCGTGAGGCGGAGCGTCGGCTTGGCGAGGAAGGAGAGCCGCTTGTACAGCGGCAGCATTCTCCTAGGTGTTCACTTGCGCCCAATGAGAAGCTGGAGGGGGGCGGTAGAGGAGATGGGAGAGCTTGTTGGAGCTTGG
This sequence comes from Glaciozyma antarctica PI12, assembly GCA_002917775.1. NCBI lineage: Eukaryota > Fungi > Basidiomycota > Microbotryomycetes > Kriegeriales > Camptobasidiaceae > Glaciozyma > Glaciozyma antarctica. Next base: position 1,209,975 of record KZ627156.1, read on the forward strand.
GGAGAATGCTCCTGAAGCCAACTTGGGCTGGGGCGAGCTGGGGGCCTCAGGCTGGGCGCTTTGTCAGCGGGGGCTGGCGCAAGCTCGCACGCAGAGTCGCGAAAAAGCGAAGGAGAAGGAAGAGCAAAGCGAGAAGCAGTGGAATCGCAGCAGGCGTCGGGCGAAAGGGAAAGCGGAAGAGCGAACGTGGCCCCGAGGTGCTTCGCAGCGGCTTCGCCAGTCGCTTAACCTCAGTCTCATTTCGAGAGCATCTTCGCTCAGCTTCTCCTGCTGTATCCATCCCATCCAACACTATTCCACGTCCGAGCAAGCCAGCGAGGCTCCCCACTTGATCATCTCCGCCCGCGAGAGTTTGCAGACGCACCGACTGCTCTCCGCGAGGCGCGACACGTCCGGGAGACAAGAATGCGCGGAACGAAGAACGACGCAAGCAGCCAACACAACAACATCCCAGCATTCCAGCGATACACCCAGTACAGTCACGAAAATCCCCTCACCAAACCCCCACCGCAGACTTCGGATCTCCCTCCTCGCCCGCCGAGATCCACGCGCTCAGCCCCAGCGACACCTGCGCCCCCTCCAGCGCCAATCCATCGCGCTTCCACATCTCCGCCAGCGTGAATCGGCATAAACAGCGAGCCGTGCTTGCGACGCTGGTGATCTTGGGTGCGGAGGGAGAGTAGGCGGGGAGGATGAGGCCTTCGCAGCAGGCACCAGCACTGCGCGGGGGTCAGCGAGAGCTGGGTGTAGAGGGGGGAGAGAACCTACCGAGGCTACATGGACCTTCTTCCCGACCGTGAGGTGCCGCTCCTTCCCATCTCCGTCCTTCTTCCGATACCGAATCTCGACGAGAAGCTTGTTGCGGACCCTGATCCTCGTATTCGTCGCCTTATGCGTCGAAGGGCGCGTCGTATCATCGTCCGGCATCCGCATGATCCTCTCCCAGCGCCACTCCTTCTATCCACTCTAGCGGAAGCCAGCGGAACGGAAGAAGGGTACGACTGATCGAGCGCGCTGAGGACTTGGAAAGGAGCTCCAGTGGAGGAGGCGCCGAGGATTTGGGCGAGGGGGTAGCGCCGGGTGCGCGGTTCAGCGATTTGAGAGGGGTTGGAGTAGGTGATTGTGAACGAGGGAGCGATGTGGGTTCGGATGGAGGTGATGGTGATGTCGCTTGGTGGAGCGAAGAAGGTAACGGAGGTCTTGACGAGGGAGGCGACGGTCAAGTGAGAGGTGACTGAGATAGGTGACTGCGATAGGCTGCGAAAGGGGTTAGCGAGGTGAGGAGCGAGGGGTGAGGGAGGACGCACGCCGAGGTCCTCGGAAAAGTGCTGCATGTGCTCTTCAAGAGGTTCTGGGAGGTCACCTGGAGGTACGGGGTTGCCGGTGAGGTAGAGAGGGAGTTTGCGGCAGCTGAGAGTCTGGTTGAGACCCGCGTAGAATTCGATAGAGGCTTTGACTGGGAACGAAAAGGTGAGTGATTGCGCAGGGGATGAAGCGCTGCTGTAACGAACCGTGGTGAGCAATCGAGCCAAAAGTAGAACGCTCGTAGACAGCTGTAGATGAGGGGAGGATGAATATAAAGTCGAACCTGCGGAGCGAGGTGAGCTCCGAGCTTCATCCGCTGGGACGAAAGACCTCACGCATGGCTCCCAGCTCCAAACATCTCGCCCTTAAGATCCAGCTCCAACGTCTTGAGGATCGTACGCGAGCTCTCGTACTTCCACTTGTCCCCACCTGCGTTCCTCGTCAGCTCCACTCGATCCACCTCGAACGCTTTCACTGACCGCACGCTCCACACAGGCCTTCCATCGTGACGCAGATCCGCTGGAGAGCTTTCCGCCTTGGCAATGTCAAGTGCACCGTCCCTCGAACGAGAGGATCTTCGTGGGGTCCATCCGACACCGACGGATGGAGGAAGAAGCGGTCCTGCTCCAGCGAAAGTTTGGCGGACGGCTTCGAAAGGAACGCAGGCAGGCGATCAGAGGGCGACATCCTCCCTGAGGAGGAGGAGGAGGAGGAAGAAGGAGAAGAAGAACCAGCAGACCGCGAGAAGTTGGTGGGTCGCCGATTCATCTTCCTTGCCTGGGCAAGCCATATCAGGACCGGGGCAGCGGGGGTGGGCCTCGAGCGCTGAGTCAGCTGAGGCTGGCCTGCCGTCGTTTAGGGACAGGGATGAGACACGCTCGACCCGGTGATAGTCGAGGAAGGTGCTGTGACAGCTGGCAGGTGCCAAGGCGCGGGTACAGAGCAGCGATATCACGAGCAGTCGACGGGGGCGGTTCGGTGTTGCGCTCGCTGGAAGGCGCTCGAAGAGGCGTCGCGAACGGCGCGCTCGGCGCTCCTCAGACAACGTTAGAGCAGATGGAGAGAGTAGGACGCCCCAGCGAGGTCGAGGTCGTGGTCCTGAGGAGTTTCAAAAGTCGAGGAGATAGCGGAGGGGAAGCAGCAAAAAACTGAACGCCCTCTCATCCTCAGGCCTCTCTCCTCCCCGCCCAGCCTAGGAGCTCTCGTCAAGCTGAAGTTCATTCTCGTCTGCACTCAGAGTCCACTGGACGAGTTCCGCTTGCCGGAGCTCGCGTCAATCGCCCAGCTGTTCGGATTCGAGCTGAGGTACGACGAGGCCGTCCCCGACACCACCGTGAGCTCGCTCGCAGCTGGATACCGTAGAAGAGGAGCTAAACAACGGACGAGCGCAGCGGCCCTTCATGATCGTCCACATGGAGAGCGAACGGGAAGCTCGACTGCTCGGCTCGCGCTCCATCACCGTCAAGCACATTTGGAGGTACTGGGCCGACGCTCCGACGTACGCGCTGCTGCACGAGGAAGTCAAGAAGGTCGAGGACGTCTGGACATCGTACGCGACCTCTACGACTACGCCGTGGAAGTTCAATGTCGCGAGCTTCGGACGAACCATCTCGGGCGTCGAACAGATCAAGGTCATCGAGACGTTTAGGTACATGAAGTTCCGGGGCCCAATTCAGCTGGAACCACCGCCTGAGGTGCAGGTGGGAGTGTTTGAGGAGTACAACTCGGGCTGCGGGAGGCAGGTGCGAGCGAGGGATACGGCGGAGCTGAGGCGTCTTTGGATGGGGAAGAAGGTGAGCTTTCCGTGCGCTGGCGAACGGGAGGGAAGCTAACGAGAAGACGCAGATATCGAACGGGCAACGCAATAGGATCCTCGAGCTCAGCTTGAAGAAACGGAAGTTTATCGGCACGACCTCGATGGACGCGGAAGTCTCTCTGCTCATGGCAAACCAAGCGCTGGCACCGCCCGTGGGTTCGGTTGGTCTACGATCCGTTTGGTGAGCCATCTTTCCGCTCGGGCGCGAGGGCGCGAGGACGCGAGGAGCTAACGAGCGATTCTCGCAGCGGGAACGGGTTCGATGCTCATCACGAGTTCTGCGTTCGGCGCACTGAGTTTCGGAAGCGACATCGACGGGAGACAGCTCCGAGGGAGAGGTGAAGGAGGTGCGCAGATTCCTATCCCCCCCGCGTGGCAATTTTCTAACCTCTCTGCAGCGCCGTCTATCGTCTCCAACGCCGAGCAGTACGGCCTTCGCAACCGGATTCTCGACACTGCAGTCTTTGACGTGACAGTACGTTCCTTCCTCCTACCGCCAGTCTCATGCTCACTTCGCGCACAGCAACATCCCTTCCGCACCGGCGAGCTCTTCGACGCCATCGTCACCGATCGTGGGTCCCTCCGCACGCCCTCTCCTCCCTCGCTAATCCACTCCCCAGCTCCATATGGCGTCCGCGCAGGTGCCAAGAAGCTCGGTCGCAAGCCCACTGCTCGCCCCTTCGTCCCACGCCTCATGCCCGGCCGTACCGACCCAGGCGGCTACGCCCACATGTCCGTCCTCCCCTCCCTCCCTCTGCCCCCGCTGACCCTCGCACAACAGGCAAGACGACTACATCCCCGCTCAAACGCCCTGGGAAATGACGGACGTCATCTCCTCGCTCGTCACCTACTCCCTCTTCCTCCTCAAGCCCGGCGGGCGACTCGTCTTCTTCCTTCCCACCGATAACGCAGAATACGCCGACGTTGATATTCCCACTCATCCCGCTTTCAAACTCGTTAGTAACTCAAAGGAGGATTTCGGGAAATGGGCGAGGAGGTTGATTACGATGGAGAAGTTGGGAAAGGAGGAGTTGGAGAAGCTGGGCGAGGAGGAACTGGAGTTGGTCGAAGGGGTGGAGGGGGTGAGGTTGGATAGGGGGATTGAGAGGGGTGGAGAGGGGACGAGGACGCCCGAAGGGGAGGAGAAGAGGCCGGGGCATGCGGCGTTTAGGGATCGATACTTTGAGTCGTTCAAGGTCCCGTTGTCGGATTCGAAATAAGGGAGCAGGTTGTTGTAGGATGTGGAGACTGGGGAGAGGTCGTGGCTTGCCGTGTGGGGACTTCTGCTCTTGCTCGGGTGCTGCTGCTGTGTGAGAGGTGGCGACGGCGAATGCGGCGAGCGTAAGAATTGGGGAGCAGGGAACAAGTCGTACGTTCGAACAGTAGATTCTAGAGCGAGCGTGGAAGCAGAGCGAGGAGCGGGGAATAGAGAGCTAGGAGAGAGCGAGCGTGCGAGCTTGCGAACGAAGTGTTTTTCTCGCAAGGCCCCATTTAAGCGCACCAAAAGCTCTGACAACAAGATGCTGCAGTATCGACAACCGTCAGCTATCTTCTCGCAGCACGAAAAGAGAGGGAACGACGCACCCTCGGTCCGACCAGTCGACGTCCTCCCCCGCCTCCCTCGCCGCATCCCTACCCGTGACGTACCTCGCCTCCCCCTCCCACTGCTCCTCAACTTCAATCGCTCCCAGCACCGATCCCTCCCGATAGCGTGATCTCCTCCTTCTCCGCCGCCAGAACGAGCTCCTTCGCTCCCGCCTTCGTAAACGTCTCCGTCCACTCGGGGAGCTCCCAGTCCAGGAAGACCTCGAGGTGTCCCGTCTCGGGGTTCTCGTAGATGTCGAGGCGAAGTGACGTGAGCGACGTGTGCTTCGATGGGCCTTGAATGAGGGCGAGAAGTCGCTTCGAGCTGACGTCCGCGCCCAGGCCGAGAGTGAGGTGCTCCAGGAGAGGGCTGAGATTGTCGAAGAGTGCATCACTGCAGAAGCGTCCTTCGATACGAAGGTCGGTGAGCATGTCGAAGCGAGTGATGATGGTGTCGACGAGGGGATAGAGTCCGTCGTCGAGCGTGTCAAAGGAGTGGACCAAAATAATGTCGAGCTTCTGTAGGCCCGGGCTGGCGTGTTGTAGGTAGAGAGGGAAATTCGGAGTCGGCGAGGTGTCCTGGACGACGAGTTCGACGACGCCTGAGAGGGCCGCGACGAAATTGGATGTCTCGAGGCAGGAGGGAGCTTGGATCGCGAAGGTGGCAATTTGGGGAATAGCCAAGTCGCCTGGCAGGTTGGGAAAGACTGTGCCGTTAAGGAGTAGGCCGAAGGTGTGGAGGGCAGGGTACTGGTTGGGGTGCGCCAGGTGGGCGAAGTCGGTTGGAGAGGTTGCCACGAGTCCCAGACGCGATATCTTCGGGCAGAGTTCGCCCTGTTGCGCCAGAAAGGCAGCGGTGGCTCTTGGGAACCGCGTAATCAGCAGCACCTCGAGCTCCGGCAACGCCCCAAAGAACCGGGCGAATCCTGCGTCTGTCGGGGCTCCTGCATCCGCCTCAGCCGAGACGCTCAGCATCAAAGTCGCAATGGACGATCCCAGGATCGGCGTCTCCTCGATGGTCCGGCAGAGAAGCTCCAGAGCGCCAAAGGTTGCGATTTGGATCGAGCGGTAGAGGGTCGCCCGCATAAAGGGTAAGAGAGCCTTGCTGATGCCGCCGAGGAGGGGGAGCTTCGAATCATCGCTCGCTAGAGTGAAGATGTGGCGGAGGAGCTCGGCGGGCAGGCGAGAGAGGTGGTCGGTCGGGAGCTGTGGGAGGAAGTGTGAGCACCTCCGCTGGTCGGCTCTGAGGCCACGCTGCTCACCTCGGCAGTTGGGCGTATCTTCAGCGTATTCTCCAGTTCCCGCGCGGTGGGGAGGAGGTCAACGGGGCGGAGCGTGCTGGGAGAGCCTGTCGACCCTCGTTGCGTCCCTCGCCTGAGTTTGAGATTTCTTCCGCCTCTCTCTCTCTCCCTCTCTGTCCTTTCACCCTCCCTCGCTCAAAGCTTCCAGCTCCGACCTCTCGGCCATCCTGCCAACGCAGGGTGGTCTCCGCCTGCCGCTCCCGCCTCCGCCTCGCCTTTCTCCAGCTCTCTTCGCGTCGTCCGTTCTCCCTCACCAGGTTAGTCCCCTCTCCCTAGCGCTCCCAGGCCCAGCAGCACCAGCACCAGTACCAGCACGAGCACGAACTCCTATGAAGAACAAAATTCTAGCCCTTCGGGGTTTGACAAAGCTCAACAGTCATATCAATCTTGATGAACAACTCTTCTTCTACATTATCTGAGGGGGTTCGATACGCTGCTGCTGCTTTGCTGGCTGCCTTGGTTGAGATCACGCACTGGCGGGAGAACGAGCGCTGACTTTCGCTCTCCTTCCTCGATAATTAGGTCGTTTCGAAAGCTTTTCTCCGGACGACGGCGACGGGAGCTCTGCTGGCGCGTGTAGGGGCAGGATGGCTTGACCGTGTGTGCCTGGGGATGTTGGCGAACGGAGGGTGGCTACATGGGAACGCTGTTCGCGGCGTGTGGGCTTTGCGGACGACGGCGAGGGCGAGCTGGATAGTCGGGAAGGTGCGCTCGGGGCCTTGTAGTGACGCGCTCGTTTTGCAATCACCTTCCTATCTTCTAAGAGCGCTGCCTGCCGAGAGAACGAGGGCACTGTGACCTGCAATGCTCAAAGCGCGGTCCTTGAGGGGAAAGCTCGCGAGGGGAGGAGAGGCGCGTTGTGCGCTCCTATCCCTCCTTCCATCACCCTCGTCCCCTCCAACGCTCGCCCACAGCTCCGACCAGCAGCAGCAGTATGCCAAGCACACTAGCCCCTCCTCCCCAGTACTCTTCAGCGCTCAGCAGCTCGGAAGCCGCCCTCGACGTCCCCGGCTCCATCGCCGTTCCAGCTCCCCAACGCGACCCTCCACTCCCTACCCTCCCTACCCTCCCCGCCGAAACCATCACCGCCATCTTCCTCGCCTCCATCCCTCCCTTTTCAGGCTACTCGGCGATCCGACAGCGCCTCTCCTTCCTCCGCGACGTAGCGCTGCTGTCGACGAGTTGGGCCGACTGGGCGAGGAAGGAGCTCATGCGCGATGTCGTCCTCCCAGACCGAGCTACGCTCAAGCTTTGGGTGTATTCGAAGGAGTGCGAGACGCCTAGGAGGAAGAGGCAAGTCGCCGTTGGGGGGAGGGAGTGCGCGGCCAAGGCGCGAGTCTCGAGCATCTGTTTCGGCCGCTATAGGGACCAGACGAAGTTGTCCGTGAAGGATCTAGCGAGCGCGATGAGGCTTTGCGAGGAGGTCGAGGTCGTGAGGATGTTTGGACCGTTCAAGCACCCGCTGAGGATCGGAGGGTTGCCTTGGGGGACCGGTGAGTACGAGTGACCTCCGAGTAGGATTTTGAGCACTGATTCTACTCGCAGAGCTCCGCGCTATCGAGATTCACTTGGGGGAAGGCCCGCAGTGCACTCTCAGCTTCATCGCTCCCAGCGCCGCCACTCTCGCCGCCTTCGCACAGCTCCATCACCTCACCCTCGATTATCTGGATGTCGACGACGAAGTTTCTAAACCTCTACTCTCTCCAACTACCTTGCCCAACCTCCGTTCCGTCGATTTCCAAGATTTGAACCTCGTACGCGACGAATCAGACCCCACCTTCTCCGCCCTCCTCCATTCCCTCGCCACCCTCGGTCCTCAGCTCACCGCATTACGCCTCAGCGTAGACAACGACCTCATTGTCGAAATTTTACCGCACTGCACCTCTCTCGAGGCCCTCAGCTTGGACACGTGGAAGCTAGACGATCCCGACTCTACCGCCGTCCTCAACCATCTCCCTCGCGCTCCTCTTCGGCACCTTCGAATCTCAGGACGCAACGAAGAGCTCTTTGCCGAGCTAAATTTGGGTGATCCAGCGCTAGCTTGCCTCGAGAGCCTCATTTTGCCCGATTCGTGGACGGACGCGGACGATTGGGAGAGGGTGCAGGACGAGTGCGAGACGAGGGGGATTCGCATCGTGCTGGAGGAAAAGCACTACGACGGAGTAAAATGGTGGGCGAAGATTGGGAGGCCGGGTGGGGATAGGAAGGTGGAGTATCGGGGGGCGGCTGTGTGATCGTGTGGAGAGGGAGAAATGCCGATGCAGTGCGACGTGCGAAGCTCGGGAGCGAAACCTGAAGATAGTTGGTGCGAGTTCGTTTTCTTGCGGTCGTAAATCTCAGTTCTGAACGCTATAAGACGCCGCACACGGGCTGAGAGCTGAGAGCTGGAGAGGTACGAGGAAGCTGGCGGTGCGAGAACGGGCCAGGAGACCCTGCCAGCTGAGATATCGCGCGCGATGGGCGACCTGCGGGGCCTCGAAGCTTGAAGTGGACTGAAGCGGCAGCCTGTTGAGCTGTAGCGAGCACTGGAACGAAGCAGGAGCGAGGAGTTGGCTGAATCGAAGACGTCGACGTCCGAACGTCGCCTCTTCTCCTCCGCCACCCACTCTTGCGCGACTCCCTCCACCGCTCGCCTCCCAGCTGCTCCTATTAGAAGGACCTAGCGCTCCTTCGCCGAACAGCCCTTCACGACCGCGCTCAAAGCGGCGTTCCCGCACCGGCGTCCATCATGGTGCGTCCCCTCGAGACCCCTCCACGCTGCAGCAGCTGACTCCCAACTGCCACTAGACTCGCACCATCACCTCTCTACCCTCCGAGTTGATCGCCCACATCCTCGCGCTCAGCGTCAACGAGGACGCCCACTTCCTTCCCGCCGACAAGCCTGACATGTCTGTCTCGGCGCGATACGAAGCTCGAATGAAGCTGCTCCCCGTACTGAGCCTCGTCCATCGGACCTGAAGGTCACCAGCTCAGGCGTTGCTCTGGCGGATCCTCTTCTTCCACGCCGCGAGACAGGTGCGGTGGCTCGAGAGCCCGGCCCAGGGGAGGCATCGAATGGTGTTCCTTTACATTGAGGATAAGCAGCACATACCTGAAACGCTGGTGGCAGAGGCAATCTTACGGTGTCGTGGAGTCGAGCGCCTGAATTTCTTGGTCTGCAACGCCTCGCTCGAGCCGCTGTTCACCACACGCTACTCAGGTGAGGACAGGAAGGTCCAGACGGAGGAACGGACTGACCTAGTTCTCTCTATGCAGGACTCACAGACTTAAATCTGAATTCACTCAGCTGCCCACCAACCTGGCAACCGCTCATCCCTTCCTTCGCTCTGACCTCTTTCGCGCTGCGATACAACAAGCTCGACCTCACCACATTCACCAGCCTACTACTCTCCGATCTCCTCCACGACACTCCGATCTCTCTCCCTCTACCAACCCACCGACGTCGCAGGATTCCTTCACGCCTTCCCCTCCCACTCCTCTCCACCTCTCCAACGTCTCACCCTCGGACATCTCGGCAGCGAAATCCTTCCCCTCCTCCTGTGGTGCGGCAACCTACGATCGCTCAACATCGGACCCTCGGAATGGAGCCACGACGCAGCGGAGTACATTTTCGATCCAGTCATGGCTGCGAAGTTGCTCGACGCCGTGCAGCCGACGCTCGAGGTGCTCGCTCTCAAATCCGATCGTCCCGACACTTTGGAGCCTTGGATCGAGGCTGTCGTCGAGCGTATTCGTCTGCGCAAGCTTCCGAAATTGCAGCGAGTGGAGCTGCTGAGGAGCTGGGGGGATCGAGACGAGACGGAACGGGAGGCGTGGTCGGACGAGCTGGAATATTTGTGTACGGAGCTGGGCGAGAACGAGATCCGGGAGGTTCTGGTGGAATTCTGCCTTTGATCAAGGTGAGGCATCCTGCTCGACGCTCGTTGTTCGCTCGGCTGATCTTGTTCGCGAGCAGATGTCGTTTTGTGCACGGCGAGCCCTCCTGTGCACCTTCTTCGATCGAGCTCTAGCTTACTCTTCTCGCATTTAAAGACCTTTGCTTCAATTTTGCAAAAAAGGGAGAAGGCGGAGAGCGGGAGGGACTTGAGGAGAATCGACCTCCGGAGTCCGGAAACACGCACAGAAACGAGCTCAAGCTCAAGCCTCGCCCTCTCCGCTTCTCCTCCCCTGCTTCTTTTTTGACTCGCTCTCGCGGTCGCGGTCGCCGTCGCCGTCGCTCCTTCAGCTCCCCCACTTCGCCGTCCACCCCACCGCTGAAAAGTGACGCGCGCCAACTCGAGCAAGTCTTATCGCCCACTGGAAGCTCTCCCTCCTCCCAAAACTCGCGTACTTTAAGATGGAACCTGCTCCGACCTTAGGACCTGCGCCAGACAGCACGCCTCCCCCAGCTCTCCCTCCCGCCGGCGCCGACGCTGCAGCCGCAGCACCACTTGTCCCACTCGGGAGCAACACCAGCGCCGCCGAGCACACCGCCGCGGTCGACGAGACGCCTGAACATGTCGTATCGGCAGAGGTAGAGAAGACTCAGGCGGGAGCGCGCGAAATTCGTGGCGAGGAGGCGGAGGGGACGATCGTGGCTGGGATCGAGGATGACCAGCTGTGGGCCCTCCAGCGCGCGTTCGACAAGGTGCGTTCTGTTCGCTTGCTGTGGGAGGTGGAAGAGAGAGCTAATAGAGCTGGAACGCAGCAAATCACCCACGTCCTGAGCCCGCCCACCTTCCTCCCTCCTGGTGAACCTGACTTGCGGCCGACAACGCTGCCGACGATCCCGTTCAACTCGGATGCGCTCAAGAACAACCTGGAGCGCGTCTATGCGTCGGCCGGAGTGTCGGGGATATTATTTGCGAGGGAGATGAGGAGGTTGATGCGGTGGACGCCGGAGGAGCGAACGAGGACGGCTGCATTCTGTGCCGTGCGTTCCTTTCGCCCTCTGCTGTACCAGAGCTGAATTCGCTCGCAGGCTTACTTCATTTCTGCCTGCTACTCCCTCGCCATCCCACTCATCGCTACTCTCCTCGTACGTTCCTCTCATTCCACCCCGCTCCTCCGCTGACCCCCCTTCGCAGATGACCCTCGTCCTCTCCCCTCGCTCTCGTCGAATCTTCTTCCCCCCTCGCCGTCCTCCCCACGGCAAACCACCTTCCGCGACCGACCCTACGAATCAAAAAGGCGACGAGACCCTCCTCTCCTCGACCGAACACCCGGCGCAGCATCGCTCCAAGGCGGAGCAGATCGAGGAGCAAGCTTGGGAGCTTACGAATATTGTTCAGAGGGTGGGCGTCAAGGTGATTGTGGGAGGGAAGGAAAAGTGGGAGGGGAATGCCGAGGTTGGGAAGAAGGTCGGGGAGAGTAGCGAGAGCGAGGAGAGCGAGGAGGACATGCCGACGGAGAAGGGGAACAAGAAGAAGGCTGCAAAGGAGGCAAAGGTCAAGCGGGACGCCATCGTTGGCAAGATCGGGCGCGGTGCTCAGGACGGCCTCGGTGATTTCGCAGACGCGATGGAGCGATGGGCAAAGTACGTTCCTTTTCTCGCTTCGCAGCGACCCCGCTAACGATTTTCCAGTGCGCTCTCTCCTCCTCCGCTCTACCCCAAGTACTACGCTCGCGAGAAGATTGCTTTCCTCGTGCTCACTCCCATCATCCTCATCACCGCGCTTGTCCCAGCGCACTACTGGGCCCAAGGGGCGTCCTTTGCTTTCGGCATCGGGTTCTTCGGCCAGCCTCTCCTCATTCGCGCTGCGAAGAAGTTCGTCGAGCTTGTGCCAGACTGGCAGGAGAAGCTCGACCTTCGCAAGTGAGTCCTCCTTTGCTCAGTGATCTTCTGCGAACGCCACTGACGAGGCCTTTGCAGCACACTCTTCTCGCGCGTGCCTACGGACGCCCAGCTCGTCCTCCACCTCCTCCGCCTCTCCGAAGCCGCCGGCGCCCCTCTCCCCCCTCCTCCGCCACCTCCCTCTTCTGGAGAAGTCAAGAGCGAGATGGACAAGACGGGCGCGGATCTCGATACGGGAGAACACGAGCCGGAGGACGAGGAGAAGAAGGGGCTGGGAGAGCGAGCGGCGAAAGGTGGGGCGAAAAGGTTGATTGGAGGGATGCAGTTGGCTGCCAAGAAGGTGGCTACGTTTGGAGGGGACGTCAAGGTCAGGAACGACGGGGAGACGAGCAGACAGAAGGTCCGTTCTTCGCTCACCTCGCTCGAAGGATGCTGACTCTCGCTGCGAACCAGGTCGGCAATAAGATCGATCGCCTCCTCTACCACAGCCGTGCGAAAGATCTCAAGACTCCCGAATGTGCGTCCTGCCTCTCCCCTCTCCCAAGCGGCACTAACGTCGCTTCGCAGCCTTCCCCGCCAAGCTCGCTGGAACGTCGGGCCACCTCCGCATCTCGCACACCCTCTCCTCCCCTCCCATTCTTTCTTTCCACCCTCTCTCGACCCCCGATAAGCCGACGTTCGAAGCCCCGCTCGCCGACCTCGTCGAAATCAAGAAGCACGGCGTCTGGATCGGGCGCGCAGTGCTCGGTTGGGCGGCGGCGACGAATTTGGAAGGAATGGAATTGGAGCTGAGGTTCAAGAAGCGGTCGTGGGATGGGGGAGGGTGGGCTGGGGAAGGGGGAGGTGCCGCATGAGGAGACGCACGAGGGAGTGAGCTGGGAGTTCTCGCATGTCGCGAGGAGGGACGAGCTGTTTGATAGGCTTGTTAGCGTTGGGGAGCAGAGGTGGGAGAGCTTGTAGAGTGTTCCTGGATGGGGAGGAGAACCAACGAAGGAGTCCTTTGTTCTTAGAAAGAGAATCCGCGGATCTCGCTACCGAGGTGGCAATTTCGAAGCTGGCCTGGCGTCTCGCAAACGGCCCCAGGTTCGTTCTGCCTACTCACAAAAGCTTCGCAAGTCCTTTCTCAGTGACCGTAAATTGTTTCCAAACTGATCTACTCGACATGCTCGATCTGCGCCGTCTTCTTGACACTCTCATCCACCGACCCCGTCATATCGTGCTCCTTGTACTGATCCACCGCCGTCGTCTTGAAATCGCGCGCGCGAACCTTGTTAAGGAAGAGCATATCGAGCTCGCCGTACCTTGAAACGAGCAAAGTGTTAGCGAAAAGCGAGCTGGCAGCGTCGAGGCGAACTCACGTCTTTCCCTTGGTTTCGGGGAGGCGGTAGTAACAGTAGATGCCGCAGAGCGTCGCCCACCCGGCCCAGAAGAAGCCAGTCTTAGCCTACGTAGGCGAGAAGGGAGGAGAGGGGTGACGGCTGCGGGGAGCGAGAGGTACCGAGGTCGGCGTCGGGAAGAGGGGCGAGGGGTGCAGGCGAGAGAGTACAGAGGTACCGAGGTCAGCGTCGGGATGACGAGGAAAGAAATCTGGCAACGCGTACCTTCCAGTTGAGAGCCTGTTCGTTGAGGAAGTACGGCATGATGACGCTGTTCACCACGCCGACGAGGTTGTAGGTGAGGCGAGCGAGGACGATGGTCTTGGAGCGAAGACGAGTCGACGAGATCTCGGAAACGATAGCGTAGCAGCTGATAGAGCACGAGAGTTAGCGTTGGCTGAGGAGGACGTCAAAGGAAAAACACGCACACCGGGCCGACGGTGATGTCCTGCGACGCGAGAAAAACGTGTCAGCTCTCACGAGCTCGAGAAGGACGAGCAGGGGAGCCTACGTAGACGAAGGTATAGACGAGCAACATGCCTCCAACTGCCCAAGTCGCACTGGTATTTCCGTCCGGCGCAATCCCCAAAAAACCTGCGATAACGAGGGCGTCAGTTAGGTTCGGTTCGCCTCCTCGCTCAGCTGCTCGCGTAAATGGGCTCACCAATAATCATCAGCAGGCAAGACATGATCGCAAGCCCGACGATGTACAGGGTCCGGCGGCCGTAGTAGGACATGAGTACCCATGAACCAATCGTTCCGATAGCCCCGAGCGCGTACTGGGCCAGCGACATCGAGAAGGCGTTCTTCACGTCCATTCCGGCCTGCGTAAGGAAGTAGGTACTGTAGCCCATGAAAGCAGAGCCGCTGCGAGAGTGAATTAGGAGTTGTTCTCTTCCCGTCTTTGTACGTTTGCGTACCAGAGGTTTTGGGTCATCCACGCTGCGCAAGCGATCTCAGTGCGCCTGAGGTCAACGCTCTTGAAGCAGTCGAAGTAACTGGTACCAGCGGAAGCCGACTTTTCGAGCTCATTCGTGTGACTGATCCTGCAAAAAAAATGCGTCAGCGCGTGTGGGCGGTGCCAAGTGGAAGCGACACACATAGCCAGAGTAGCGTCGACGTTGAAGTTCTTGTCGCCAGCTTTGGCGCAGGTGAGGCGGAGGAGGGTCTTGCGAGCTTCGGCCTGTTTGCCGTGTCGGACGAGCCACCCTGTGCGCGTCGTCAGCGAGAGCAAAGGAGAAAGCCTCGAGGATCATTGAGGGGTACCATACAAGGAGATTCGGGAGCGAGGAAGCAGCCAATAGCGATGGGAAGGGGCCAAATCTGCAATTGCTGGTCAAAAAAGCTCGAAGCTGGAGAGGAAGGAGACCTACCCACTGCAGTGCGAACGGGATGCGGTACGCCCACTCATCTGGGCGATCAAGCAGCGCCCGAAGCACACCGCTAGCTAGAAGCTGCCCCATGACCCAGCACAAGTTGACTGCGGACGGAAGACGTTAGTGACGGAGCGACATTGAGGAAAGAAATTAAGCTCCCATACGTCGTCAGGTACCCACGGAGCTGAACGGGCGTTACCTCGGAAGCGTAGGCGGGAGCGAGAGTCTGGAAGACTCCCCAGCAGCCTGCGAAGGGCGGTCAGAATGGGTCGAATCGCTCAGACAGGCATACGCACAACCCATCGCGAGCTCGCCGATGAGCAGAACGACGATGTTGGGAGCAAAGAAGGGAATGAAGACAGTCCCAGCCATGAGAGCGAGCGAATACATCATTGTTCGGCGATAGCCGTAGCGCTGCAGAAGACGAGCTCGTCAGTTTTGATCACCACGGCCGAGAGACTGAAGCGAGAGCGTACCTCGCTAACGATACCATTCAACCATAGCCCAAAGAGCTGCCCGACGAGTGCTCCGTTGGACAGTCCAGCTTGCCAGGCGGGGGTGATGGTCGTTGTCCCGTCGGGGTTGAGGTCCCCGAACTTCAGGACGAATTGAGGGAAAGCGTAGAAAGATCCTTGGACTGATCAGCTACTCGCGTTGCGAAGGAGTACCGCTGTACTCACCCAGCAGGACGATACCGAATCCCTCCATGATAATCGCTGTCGAGAACAAAACACTCCACGCCATAGCTTTCGGATCTGTTCGTAATCGTCAGCTGCTGCTGACCTTGGAGAGGGGGTTTGAGGACGTACAGAGCATGAGTCCCTCGCGCAAGGTCATGTTCTGTTCCGACGCCGTTCCTTCGCGAGCTTCATTGATGGCGATGCCGCCGAAGTCGGGCTTCTCAATCTTGATGTCCTCGATCTTGGAGTCCATGTTGGCGTCCGCAAGAGGAGAGAGGGATCGAAAGGGTGGGAGAAAAAACCGCCTTGGGCGAGAGTGAAGATTGAGGAAGGAAGAGAGGACGTTGGTGAGGCAAGACGATCTGAGATAGCGAGCACGCAGCTGACGTTGTGGGGGGCGCAGTGAGGGTCTCCAGAGGTCCATCGATTTGCTCAAGGCGCTAAGCGTCTGGCTAGAGCCTTTCTGGCGATGGGGACACGCGCGAGAGAACGAGAGAGACTCGGCGGAGCTCTCGGGCCCCGGGGAGGGGCGCCGCGATCCGGATCTCTTAAGCCATCAGCGTGGGCACTGGGCAAGTCGACGTCGGCTTTCTGTGACAAAGGGGCGAGTAGAGCAGGGGTGAGCAACGAGGAGGCGAAGGCGAGGAAGCGACCCGCCGAACTTGGCTGACGCGGCCTTCTCCCCGACTTCTCCTCGCTTGCTGACTTGGCGCTAGGGTGGACGGCGGGGCTCCATCGATCCTCCACGACCACTGAAGTCCACTCTGCTCGTCAGGCGATGTCAGGCGGGAGGACTTGAACGGCGCGGCGCTCCTAGCCTGGTGCGCGCTTCCAATCGATCAGGGCGCACTGGCGAGAGCCTTGACACCGTCACCCGCTGCACCTTCGTTGCTCTCCACATCTCAAGCTCACCACTTGCACCCCGAGATCCATCTCAACTTGTCGACTTCCTCCGCCATCCTCACTCCCTTCCTCGAGTCCTCTCCCTACTCTACGTCCTCGTTTAGTATGTCCGAACAGCAAGTCACTCGCTGGTGGAAGGAATCGTACGTTCGCTTTGCACGCTGCGATTCTGACGTCCGCTCACCTTTACGTCCAGAGTGGTCTACCAAATCTACCCAGCGAGCTTCCGGGACTCGACGGGCGACGGTGTTGGCGATCTCGTGGGCATCAGCTCGCGGCTGGACTACATCAAGGCGCTCGGCGTCGATATCGTTTGGGTCTGCCCTTTTTACCAGAGGTGAGAGGGAGTTCCCCTGCCGTTGAGTTCCATCGCTAACTATCCTCCCGCCAGTCCCCAAGCCGATTTGGGATACGACGTGTCTGACTACACCAAGGTTCACGAACCGTACGGTACCGTCAAGGACGCCGAAGATATCGCAAGTCTCTCCTCACCTTCTCCTCGCGCGTCGCTAACCGCTTCTCCAACAGATCAAGGGCTGCCACGAACGCGGGATGAAGGCGATCTTTGACCTCGTTATCAACCACACGTCGGACCAGCACAAGTGGTTCCTCGAGAGTCGCTCCTCCAAGACGAACCCCAAGCGCGACGTAAGTTCTCCCCCTTAGCGAACGTCAGCTCGACTCGTTTATCCCCTTCGCAAACGCGATTCGAGCTGACGCCTCTCCAAGTTTTACATGTGGAAGCCCGCCAAGCTAGTCGACGGGGTGCGGACCCCTCCCAACAACTGGCGCACTTGTTTTGGAGGCAGTGTCTGGGAGTGGGACGAGCTCACCGAGGAGGTATGTTTTCGCTTCGCTCCTTCGCTCGTCGCAGGCGCTGACCACGCTCGCTCCCGCAGTACTACCTCCACTACTTTTGCCCTGAGCAGCCCGACCTCAACTGGGAGTGCCCCGAGGCCCGCAAAGCGGCCTACAACGACGCGATCTTGTTTTGGCTCGAGAAGGGACTTGACGGATTCCGAATCGACACTGTGCGTGTTTCTCTTCGCTCGTCGAATTCCGGCGTGCTCATTCGATGTCTTTGGGCAGGTCAACATGTACTCGAAGCATTTGGACTTCCCAGACGCACCCGTTGTTGATCCTACGACGCCGTGGCAGCCCGCTGGAACCTACTTCTGCAACGGACCTCGCTTACACGAGTTCCTGCGCGAGATGCGCAAGGAGACCTTCTCCAAATACGAGTGAGTCTGCGTTAGATTTCACATTCCTCCACCTCGCTAATCCATACGCGTTCGCAGCACCGTTTCCATCGGCGAGCTCCCCAACACTCCCGTCCTCAAGGATATCCTCAGCTACATCTCCGTCGAGGCGGCCGCTCTCGATCTCACGATTCAGTTCGACCTTCAAGAGTGCGTGTACTTTCCTTTGCGCCGGCTTCCGCTTCTGACGTCGTCTTCGCAGTCTCGACAAGGCTGGCGGACGCTACCCCCTCATGGCGAAGGAGTGGTCGCTCCCTGAGCTCAAGAAGATCACGGTCGACTCCCAAGTCCTTACCGAGCCTCAACACCATGCGTGGGCCGTGACGTACCTCGAGAACCACGACCAGGCGAGGTACGTTAATTTTCGCAGCGAGGTCGTGCGACCCTCACTGACATTCGAATCTCGCAGGGCCGTTTCTCGCTTCGGCTCCGACGCTCCTGAGCACCGTGTGCCGTCTGCGAAGATGCTCGCGACGTATCTCCTCACCCTGAGCGGAACGACGATCATCTATCAGGGCCGTAAGCTAGACCTCCCTCGCTCCCCTCGCTAGCATTCCTGACCCCTCGTTCTCGCAGAGGAGCTCGGAATGATCAATATGCCCAAGGAATGGTCTCTCGACGAGTACAAGGACGTCAGCACGGTCAACATGGTCGCCGAACTTCGCGAGCACGAAGCGCACCTCCTCGAGCTCGGTCGTGCGGGCATCCAGCTCGTCGCTCGCGACCACGCTCGTACGCCCATGCACTGGGACTCGTCTCCCCAGGCGGGCTTCTCAACGAACGAGAAGACTTGGATGAAGGTCATGGATTCGTACCTCGAGATCAACGCCGAGGACCAGGAGAACGACAAGGACAGCTCGTTGGCGTTCTACCGCTTCATGCTCGCGCTCAGGAAGCGGGAGAAGGGCATCTTCGTTTACGGTTCCTTCCACCTCTTGGACCCGACGAACGAGGACACGATGGTGTTTGAGAAGCGCAGTCGGACGGACGATAGGTCGGTGCTCGTCGTGCTCAACTTCTCGAAGTTGGAGCAGCCGTTCGTGCGTCCTGCGAGCCACGCTCAGGAGTCGTTGTTGTTCTCGACGGTCAAGGAGGGGAAGAGCGAGCGTCTCGCTCCTTTCGAGGCTCGCGTCTACATGTCCTAAGTAGGAAAAATAGAGGTGCGTCGTCTTTCGTTCTTATTCGACTCGTTGCTGACCTCCACTCGAACGCAGATAGATTTCAAAAGAATAAAGAAGCTCGTGTGCATAGAAACCTGGTGCAAAGCAGTACATACACCTCAGACCCTTGAGCGAGAGCGAGAGCGAAAGCAGCGACCGAAGCAGACTGGTCTCCCCGACTTTGCACCTTGTTTCGTACGCGCGTCGATTACACTTCATAAGAACGGGTTACATTGGCACACCGCCGCCCTCACTGGAAAGCTAATCAAGCTCCCCAGCGCGAGGCCACTCGTAAGGAAAAAGGCCAAACACGTTGCAGCAATCTGCGTGAGCAACGTCAGCCCGTGCGCCTCGAGCGAGAAGAGCAAACTGGACGTACATCAATCGCGTCCTCCTCGAGCGAAGGATCTACGACGGCTGCGAGCATGATAAGAGTCGAGATGTACCCGTTGCTGAGGGCGAAGAGGAGCATGAGGAGGAGGAAGACTGCGTTTCGAGCACAAAGTCAGTCGAGCTCGCTTTGGAAAGCTGAGGAACGCACTGGTGTCCGAGTTGATAATCGGCGTATCGGTACTTGTCGAGGCTTGCACGTTGCACATGAGAAAGAGTGGCTGCGAAATGCTGTCAGCGAAGCTCCTCGCTCACCGAGGGAGAACTCACAATAAACACCGTCCTAGCCAAGCTCGCTCCCGCCAACACTTTCCGATTCCTAAACACCAACCGCTTAACCTGCGGCATCGCCCTCCCGATCCAATCTCCCGCCGCAAAAAAGATGAACGCCATCGGGACGAACAAGTTCGGGCTCCTCAGGCCTCCTCGCTCGGCGTGGACGGAGGTGATGGTAGAAGTGATGGCGGGGAAGACGGAGAGAGTGACGAGGAAGATGTAGCCGATCGAGAGGCCGAGAGTACGGACTTTGCGCTCGACGACGCGGAGGGAGGGGGTGGCTTTGGGGGAGGAGGTGGGTGCGGCGGAACGAATGACGAGGCGGTAGAGGGGAAGACGGGTGAGGAGGAGGTGGGCGAAGAAGGAGAGGGCGGAGAAGGCAGCGACGGCGAGAAAGAAGACGAACGCGCTCGAGCGGACCGCGTCGCTGATGGTTGTGGGGGCGAGGGAGGTGGGCGTGGCGGTGTAGGCTGAGACGAATTGCACGAGGGCGACGGCGAGGCCTACGGCGCCTTGACCGGAGAGGATCCCTTGGAGATATAAGGGCCCGAAGCGAGACGAGAGTGCGACAGTGGCGTTCTGGAGGTATGAGGCAGAGGCGGCGAGTGCGATGGTCGAGAGAATCAGGAGGGCGAAGAAGACGCTGCGGTTGAATACCAGATAAGTAATCGGCACTCGACGTGCGATAAGGCAGGAACGTACTTGGGTTCGATGGAGGAGAATCGCGTGGAAGCGATGAAGAGGACGAGAGTCCCGGTCATCACGATGATGGACGCAGATATGCGCTTGGCGAGGCTGGCCTGCAGATCCGATAGTCGTTAGCTTCGCGGGGCTAGCAATTTGTAGAAAGCGCACGCCGTGCTGTGTTGCGTTCGCAAGAGCGAGGAAGCACAAGTTGGAGGTCGTGAAGGTGAGAGCGAGCCAGGAGCTAAAGCTCGCTTCGTATGGCGATCCCTTCAATCGTGCACCAAAGTAACCACTCGCCACAATCTCGCTGTTCCAGGGAAGCAGCACGCAGGCGCCTGGCGAAAGGTCAGCTCTGAGGGACGCACTTCGTCTCCGAATCGACTCACCAAGGACGAGGAAGCATCCGTAGCTCAGGTACACCTCCAGCTTGCGCACCTTATGCTGCTGTCCATCCCTTCGGTCCGCGTGATCGTGCCTATTCCCACTCCTGCTCCGACTGGCCTTCCTCCCCATGAGCGGTTCGTACACCTCCTCCACCACCCCACGCGCTGCCTCCGGCTCCAGGTCCTCCGGTGCCTCCTCGTCGCTTTCTTCTGAGCTTCCGCTGATGAGGTCCGCGTCCTCCGCAAGCTGCTCGGCGGTGTGGAGGGCGTCGTGAGC
The DNA here is from genome assembly GCA_002917775.1 of Glaciozyma antarctica PI12. Taxonomy (NCBI): domain Eukaryota; kingdom Fungi; phylum Basidiomycota; class Microbotryomycetes; order Kriegeriales; family Camptobasidiaceae; genus Glaciozyma; species Glaciozyma antarctica. Next base: position 1,230,521 of record KZ627156.1, read on the forward strand.
CCGAGCAGCTGCTCGATTGAGCGTCGCCATCGGGGCGAGCATGATGGAGTCGGGGGGCGCTGGAGTGAGACGAGTGAGAGGAATTCGAAGGGAAGGGGCCACGGTGGGCTGCGAGAGCGTTAGAAGCTGAATCATGGCGGCGTGCGGTGGGACGGTGCTCACCCAGGAGGTCAGGAGGTGCTGGCCTGGATCCGGAGCTACTGCTGTCTAAGCGAGGGCGTAGGGCGTAGCGGTCGCTGTTCAGTCGGTATGCGTACTGCTTGTGTCGGCGTCGCTTTGTTTGAGCGCTGAGGGGAGCGGAGGGCGAAGGGAGAGGATCAACAACGTCGTGGCGCCTGCTCCCTTTCTCCTCCCGCCACGCTCCCTCAAGGCTCCGCACGAGCGATGGCCAGCGCCGGCGCATCACCAGCAGGCCCTCCCAAGCTCACTAACCTCTACCACCTGCGAACGGTGGGAACGCCAAAGCCCTGCGGGATCTGCTCAAAGGAGACTGTCTCTTGCCTGTGTAGGCTCCTCTCCAGCACTCCGTACCACAGCTAACCCTCTGTGCAGCCAACACGGACGTCTCAGACTTCCTCTACACCTGCGCTTCCCATCTCACTGATCCTGGCGTGCGTCCCACCCCTCCTCCTCCTCCCACGCTAATCCCTCGAAGTTCGCCTGTCCCGCCCCCTCGACCACTCCCCCCCCTCCCGCAAGAAGAGATCGACCGAGTCAAGAAGGAGTACGAGGAGAAGCTCGCTCGTAAAGCGGACAAGGCGAAAGCCGCTGCGGACGACAAGAAGAAGGACAGCACCTGGCTCTCGACCGGCTTCTCCGCCGTCTCCACCCTCGCCACTTCTACGACCTCCCTCTTCGCGCAACCGCCTTCGCCGCCACCGGTACCCGCTGGACCTCCGCCGAAGGTGTTTGTGCTGAATAGGGGGATATTTGCGATGAGGGTCGAGGCGCAGAAGAAGAGGTGGCAGGCAAAGGAGGCGAAGGAGAGGTTGGGGAGCTTGGGACTGCCGAGTGCACCAAGGGGTGGGTTGATGAGGAAGGCGGCGTGAGCGGGGACGAAGGGTGGGGGAGCTAGGGGATTGAGGCGCTTTATCGGTGTTGTAAGGAGTATGCGTGCGCTGGAGGAGACTGGGAGCGTATACGTACTGCTTGCTCTGCTCTCTCTGGACGTCAAGCAAGGCGTCAGGAACTTCTCTACTCTGCTCGTCGCGCTGCTCGTCTCGTTTGCGGAAACTTTCGCATTTCGGCGATCGAGGGCGGGACGATGAGCAACAGCGCATCGTACCTCTCACAAGATGGAGCGAGCTTCTCGTGATTGCTCCTGCTCGACGGGTAGCTCCAAAGAGCGAAGCTTCCAGCCAACGCGTGCGTGGCTCCCCATTCTCTTCCTCGATTGCTCGCTTCTTCGCCCTCCGAACCCCAAATACGAAGTGGTATAGCAAAGCATGCAGTAATATGGTCCTGTACTCAAACTCTAAAAGACTGGCTGAGGACAAGCGACGCCAGGCAGTACTGCTGGAACCGGCCTCCCAGTCATCCTGCAAAGCAATCGTCAGCTTGAATTCTCGGCGCGGGAAGGGCTCGGTTATACCTGTACCACTGCGTAGAAACACGTTAGGGACTGTTTCGAGGAGAGGTAAGAGCGAACGTACATGCTGAACCACCTTGAGCAAGTTGGCCTGCAGCGCAGGAGAAACGTTGCCGTTCGGATAGTACGCCGAAAACCCGTCGTTCTGCCGCAAGAATGTCAGTACCTCCTCGTCGCATTTGAGCCAGACGACGTACATGCTGAACGAAAGCGCAGCAAGCATCATCCCGGCCCATCACGTTCCAAATCATATCCCCCATGTAAGAAGTCTTCTCGATCGCAGCGAGGTAGGCGTCGAGCGTGTCACCGCCGTAGAGGCTCGTCCAGTCGTACTCGCCTGCGCGACGACAAGATTAGTAATTATGTAGAAGCGGATGAGGGGGGAGAGAGCAAGACGCACCGATGAAGAAGCCCTTTTTGGCGGTGGTGGCGAGGGGGATCTGCTTGTTCATGAGGGAAATGCTGCGAGGGTACTGCGATGAGGTGGTCAGCGAGCTGAAGTCGAGAGGAGCCGGAGAGACACGTACGCCGTGGTCGGACATGATATCGACGGCGGCGACGCCCAACGAAGCCGACCTTGCGCCAGCTGCGAAGGAGAGCGATCAGTGACAACATTCAGCAGGAACCTAGTCGGCGCTTACTATAAGGACTGCGAAGCAAAATGAGCCATCAGCGAAGTCCAGCGCCAGCACGACGACGACTCACTTCAAGAACCCGTTGTCCCCTGCAATCACCAGCTGACTCGGCGCGAGCGTCTTGCACAGCGTCGCGATCGCCTTCGTCCAAGTTCCAGGAGGGTAGCCTTCCTGACCTTGGTACGCCGCCATCTCGTTCCCTGCTCCTCAGTCAGTTCTACGCTCGCTTCGCAAGAGCGAGCGACGGACCTAGTTCCCAAGCCATGATCGCTGGTTCTCGCCCGTTGATGACTCTTGTGTAAGGATTCTTGTGGTTGATAAACTCGGTGATGTAGGCCTTGGTTATTGACGAGTCAGCGAGGTCGTTGGAGGGAGCGAGAGGGAGCAAACCTTGTAATCGGCAACGATCTGAGCGTTGTTGTAGAAGGCTCGTCCGAAGTTCGCGGTGGAGATGTTACGCCAGTTGATAAAGGTGTACTTGCCGCCGTGATAGCTGCGGACGAGGTGAGCGTTCGCTGATGGACGACGGGAAGGAGAGCGCACTATTGATAGTTGTCCGTCAAAGGAAGGATGACGCGGAGTCCGTACTGCTTCGCAGCATAGATGGCATAGTCATGAATCTCCCACTAATACGCAGAAGGCGTCAGCTATAACCAACCGCCGGCAGAACGGGGAGGAACGCACTTGGGCGGATGCTCGCCCCGCGAAGACTCCAAGCGAGGGTTGAATCGAGTAGTTGAGGTTCCCGACGCTCGTACCGCATGAAATGAGTCGTACCTGAATCAGAATGAATATCAGCGACGCAGGAAAGGGGAGCGAAAGAACGCACGGTGTTCGCGCCCATGGCTGCGAAGGGGAGTGAGCTGCGCGGTTTTTTTCCGCGACAACGGAAGTCGGACTCACCGACTGCGATAGCAAGAGCTTCTCGAATACGAGTCTTTGAGGTAAAGGCTGCGATGGGAAGGACGTTCTCGTCTTGACATAGCCCTTGAGAAGGAGAGACGTGAGTCGCGGAATCCGGCGCTCCAAGCTCGAACGCACAATAGATATCTGCGCCAAACTGGGTTAGCTCTCGTTCTCAGCACCTAGAAGAAGCTCTCACTCGGTCCGACGATCCGAAAGCGAGCCCCGTTCAGCGTCAACTCCTGCAGATTCCCCGTCGTCCTCCGCTTGACGAACGTGGTCGGCTTCGGCAGCGTTCCCGTTCGAGTGATCATCTGTGCGACCGAGTACTTTGGCGCGCACACCGTGGTCGTCGGAGAAGTAGTCGTCGTCGTCGCCGTCTCCTGCCGTCCTCGAAGCTGAAAGTCTCGCCTGCCCAGCCTGTGCCCGAAAGGAAAATCGAAGCCAGGCACTGCTCCTAGGCCTGCATCGGCGGCAGGAGCTTTCTCGACGCCGTCGAAGCTGTTCTCGTCGAAGAGGACCTGTGCCTGAGTTCCGAGAACCAACGATAGCGCAAACACCCCAAGGAAGCGCGTCGACAGCTTCATCTGCGGCAGCGGACGGAGGATCAGCTCGCGGCGTGGTTCAGTAGCGGAAGCAGGCATGGCTTACGGTCGTGGAGGCGCGTAAGGAGCTGCAAGGAGGAGGAGAGGGAGGAAGGAAGAGAGGCGTCTGCGCAGACGCGAACCGGGAACGCCTCAGACAAATCTCAGGCTGGAACTCCGCTCCGCTCCTAATCGAGGTGGGTCGTAAAGGCACTTGGCGAAGCACTAGCTGCTCGGGCAGGAGAAGGGAGTCGTCGAGTCGGAGCTGCTGCCTGAAGAGAAGAGAATCGCGTTCAATCGCGTTCAATCGCGTTCAGGATCCCGGCTTCGCTTTCGACCATCACCCCAGGCAGGCTCAGGCAGGCACAAGGCACCTCCAGCAGCACCTATCCAACAGCGGTACAGCATCGGAGACGCGAATCGACTCCAAGGCTCGCCCGACTACGCGACCTCACCAACGGTCCCGCTCGACCCCCTTCTCCGGTCCCCCGGCCGCCTTCCGCGCTCAACCTCCGCACTCCAGCAGCCCACACACCATGGAGACTGACTACGAGTCCCTCGAGATCCCCCCGCCCAAGCCGAAGCGCCGTCAAGTCACGTACGGGAAGCGAGGCCAACGCTCCAACAGCACCTCGACTCGTCCCGTCCTCGCCCCCGCCTCTCCAGTCGCCAAACGACCCCCTCTGAACCGCGCGAGCTCTACTCAAGAAGTGGGAGCAGCGTTGGGGAAGCGTGGAAGGGGACTGAGCCAGGGGGAGGACGCGGATGCGGATGGGGAGAGTAGTGGCGACTCGGACAGTGGCGAGAGAGGCCAGGTGCGTGATCTTCCCATTACCGGGAGGAATTCTGGGAGCGGGGACTTAGCTGCTCGTGGTACCTCCAGCACTCACGACCGATTAAACGCGCGCGAGCTCCGACGACCGACCTCCCTCTCTCCAGCACGAACGCGCTCCCCCACCTCGACCTCTCCTACCCTCGCTCCATCCCTGCGTCCAAGTCAAACACTACCAGAACCTCGAGCAAGCGCGCCAAGTCCTCGACTCGGAAGAAGTCAGCCACCTCGTCCCCGGGCAAGGCGAAAGGACGCGACCTCATCTCGGAGCTCATACGCGTCGGAGGAGCGGAGAGCGGCGATCACGAGGAGGAGAAGCGTTCGAAGAAGCGCGGCAAGTCGGTCCCTCGTATCGCAGACGAGGACGCTCAGATGGACGACGCGACCGCTCCCTCGGCCAAAGCCTCCTCGCAAGCTCCCGCAGTCTCGACCACCAGCCTCCAGCCTACCCGCCAGCAGTCCGAACCTACTACCGAGCTGCCTCTTCTGCAGCACGCCATCCTCGGCGACAAGTCCAACCTACCTCGTGCAGCTCAGAACGCTCGCCCTCCTTCCGCCACGCGACCAATCCCCCAGTCCTCCCCAGCTCGAGCTCGTTCCGCCACCGCAGTCAATACGATCGGATCTCCTCGTCCACTCGCTCGCCACGCCTCTGCCGGTGGATCAGCATCGAGGAGGCCACTCAGCAGGGTCAGCCTCGCGAGTCCCAGGATCCCCGTCTTCCGCGACGCGCCCACCTCCTCGCACGCGCTGGTCGCTGCCGAGGAGGAGGAGGATTCGCCGATGATGGATCTTGCGGCACTCTCGTCCGCTCTTCCCTCCGCCTTTCCCGCCCTCCCTGCAATTCTCGGCTCTCCCTTCGCTTCTCAGCACCCCGCGACTCCCCACTTTCCCGCCACCCGAATCTCGAGCCACTTAAACGGTACCGGCGACCTCGCTACGATGAGCGCGCAGAACGAACTTCCAAGGCCGTCCTTGCTCCCGAGTGGAGGGAGCGCGATCCCCTTCGCCACCGAGATGAACTCGTCCTTCGTCCTCGAGACGTTCGAAGAAGGGAGCGTCGACGAACTTTTCACCTCGCTTCAAGCTCAAGGCCTGGTGCCCCAGTCACGCAAGAGTCCCGGCGCCATCGAGGCTTTCGACGTCGGCGACTACCTCGATCTCGCAGCGATGGACGCCGACGACGAGGACGACACGATCCTCGCTCCCGCCCGTTCGACCTCCCACTCCGTCAATCCGACTTCTCCTTCCCCGCAAGCCCCTCGCACGACTTTCTCTCGCCCCATCTCCGCCGACACCTCTCTCGACCTCCCACCCCGCCTCCTCTCCCCTCCCCTCTCCCCATCCCTCCCGAACGGCCCACCCTCGGACGAAGACGACCTCGCGTACCTCATTCGCACGACGAGTTCCCACCTCGAGGACGAGCACGAGTGGGCTGCGTCGGAAGCGGAGATTGGAGAGGGATTTGCGGCGGGGTCGAAGATTGGAGGAGCGAAGGGTGCGAGGAGGGAAGTGAGGAGAGGACAAGTGTTGGAGAAGGGGAGTGAGATTGTGTGTGGAGAGGAGGAGGAGGATGAGCTGAGGATTAGGTGGTAGGGTGTCGTTGCGCTTGCTTTGATGTCGTGTGTTTCTCCAGCTTTGTTACCCCCCCCCCTGATCGTGTTATGCCCCCCCGTCCTTTGAGACTATACTTCTTCTAGCGTCTATCCCAGCCTCTGCATCTACCCTAGCTTTTGCATCTACCCCCCGAACGTCGTCGATTCCGCAATTGCAGCTCGCTCACCGAGTATTTGCGATTTTACGTCGCTTTCTTCGTCTCTTTGAGATCCTTCTCTGCGGTGTACATGAAAGTTCACTTGGGAACGGCCGAAAGAAGGGAACGAGAGAAGCTTCGAGTGCGCGCTGAAAATCCTGCAGAGTCGACAGCTTTCTGCTCTACTTCTCCACTTCTCCATTCTCCCAGCTCACTCGGTCAACGCACTCGAACAAGGGTAAGCACCGGCGCTAATCCGTAGGCTCTTTGAGCCGGGCTAGTCCTAATGCTTGCTAAACAGCTCCCTCGAGTCCACCCAGCGATGGCGCCTCTCCCTCGAAAGCGGCGCCCCAAACCGAACCACACTCCTGCACCCTCCAGCCAGCCTCCTCCAGCTCCGAAGATCCCCACCGCTATTTCTCCATCGCCCCGCCCCCCATCTCCCGTCCCCTCGGAGCCTCTGACGCGATGGAGCCCCGGTGGACTCGTCAAGATCACATTTTTTCTCGCTACGGAACCGACGTTCGCACCTGGAACGCTGCCTGGGAAGAGCAGCTCCTTGAATTCTACGATCTTTCGCGGGCGTCCCTCCTCGACAAAGCTCCACCCCTCTTCCTCGCTGAGAACCTTGGGGAGCACAACTTTCAGCAGCGCCACGAGGAACGCGAGCTCATCCTCAGCAACTCTGGCTACCTCTTCAACCTCGTCTACAGCTGTGCCGATTATGACGAGATTTATGCTGAGCCGTGGAGGTCGAAGAGCCGGGTAGAGAGGGAGGAGATTGTGCTGGCAGCGTTCGCGAAGCTGCATGGCGAGGAGATGTCGGCGGTCGCGGAAGCTCAGGAGTGTGCGTTGAGGTTCCAGGCGCCGGAGCTTACGCTGGAGGGGATGGCGGGGGGACAGGGAGAAGGATTCCTCCGCCTTGTCGACGGCCTCCTTCCGGACGTCCCTAATCCGAAAACCTACTCTGTCGTGCGACACGCCGATTGGGAGCGGTCGAAAGGGTTTCGGTTCGACGAAAGAGAAGCTCTGACGCCGCAGAGCAAGGCCCTGCGCGCCTTCCAGGAGCACCAACTTCTCGGACGCCAGAGCTACCTGCTGCGCTTCGCCCTCACGCTGCTTGTGCTTATCGTGAGTTTCGTGCACACGCTATCCAGATTAGCGCTCGCTGCTTTGGGTTCATCGCAGAGGAACCCCCGAGGATCCGATCCGAGAGGTCGACTACGGACCGTTCGCTCGCAAGACGCCGCAGAACGCGCCATTCTCGTTCGCCGACGCCATCGCCGAGTTCAACGAGCGGCTAGTCGGCCGGAAGGAAGCCAAGCAGTGCGAATCTTGCAAGAAGCACGGTGCGACCCTTCTCAACAAAGTCTCTCGTGCGAAGTTATCCTCAACGTTTTTCTCTCTTTGCAGAAGCCGCGCAGGAGAAGTATCTTCGCTGCACCAAGTGCTTCAAAGCTGGCCGCAAAACAATTCATTGCTCGTCGTACGCTGTCTCTTCACCTTTCCAGGACATACCTCGCTGACCCCAGCGACCAGGCCCTGCCAACTCAAGCACTGGCCTTCGCACAAGACGAACTGCGGTCAACCTCTCAGCGCCTCGTCCTCTATCCCTCTCTATAACTCCTCGACGAATCTCTCAACCTCCAAGCTCAACACCTAACTCCTTCGCCAGCTCCGCAGCCCGCACTACAGGCCTCCCATCCAGCCCTCCTGGGCCATCTTCTTCCCCCTCGATCACTCGCCCCCGGAATCGCCACCGTAATGCCGCAATTCCACACGAGCGAGGAGCGAGCCAAGGTCATCGCGATGCGCGAGCAGGCGATCGAGACCAAGGACGAGCGCGCCGTCGGGTTCTTCGCTGCCATCATCGACAGCCAGTTCAGGCTAATGCACAAGTTCAGCAAGAAGGAGATGAGAAAGATCGACAAGTCGACGGCGTTCAGGCAGCTGGCGCGCGACTTTGGGAGGACCGAGACGGAGCTGAAGCGAGCGGTCGAGAGCGCGAAGAGGGAGGATGCGTGGCTGAGGGAGTACTGTTCGTCGTTTCGTTCTTCGTTTCGCTACCTTGCTGACTGAAGGTTTTAGGCAAGAGCTTGGAGGGATGAGGAGCGAGCTGGAGAGCAGATTGCGTAGATGGATGCCGCACTTTGGTTGCATTTCCTGCGACGCTTTTGCCGCGATGCACCCTCCGTCGACGCTCAGCCAAATCTCAACGTTCTTCAACAGAGCTCTCTCCACGTTCCCTGCTTCCCTGCGTACTGCTACAGATTGGACGAATCGTGCGTGACCTCCCACTTCGCACGCTTAACCTCCGAGTAGCTTCACATCGCACAAATCTCTCGTCGCTCCCCTTGCTCCTGCTCAACCATCATCACACCACCTTGCGATCTCCTCCTGGACTCCCCATTTTCTTCCACCAATCTATCCCGTCCCTGACGTAGTCGACCTCCTCAATCACGATCACAATACGCCTCGCCTTGCAAATCTCCCAAATCCCTCGCCATGCGCCCCCGTCCGCCCATCTCTCGGGCAAGTAGACGATCTTGAGGCTCGCCGGCGCCACGACGCTCCTTTCCATGGTTTTGAAGAAAGCCTCGGCGCTTTTGCTTCCAGAAATGCCGAGGTGTCGAATCGGAGCGCGAGGGAGATGGTCGAGGACGGCAGCGTCGGGCCCGTGGTTCGAGTAAGCGTACAAGTCAACAGCTGCGACAGCGGTGAAGTGGAGAAGAGCATCGAGAAGAGTCCTGTTCCCGGTATCGAGGCGCAATGTGGTGATTTGAGGAGCGAGGGTCGAGAGCGAGTGGAGGAGGGCGGACGCAATGGGGTTGGCGTGATCGCGCACAAGAGAGACGGTGAGGAGCTCAAGAGAGCGAAGGCAAGGGAAGGTCGTGGGAGAAAGGAAGGGCTCGGAGAGGGTGTCGTCAATTTCCAGGCTGACGAGGGAGAGGTGATGGAGGTGGGAGAAGGAGGAGAGAGTGGCCGGCTTCGGGGAGCGAAAGCTCATGGCGCCTGAGGTGGAGGAGGCTTTTAGAAGCGTGATTTCGAGTGCGCGAAGATCTGGGAGTCGTGCTTGTCCAGAGGTGCCTTGTCAACTGGAGCAGCTGGACTCACTCGTTCCCCAAGGCAGGTCACCGATCTGCAATACGAGCTTGAACGCCAAAGATATCCTCAGCTCCTCCACCGCGCCGGAGAGCTGCAACACGCTCGCCAGGTCCCGCAGCTGCAAGGAACGGTCGTAGTCCGCGATCTTGAGGCTCCTAACGCTCATCTTCGCCACGCACTTCCACCTCCCTGCGGCGGCGTTCCTCAGGCTCTCCCTCCTGGAGACCTCGCGTTCCTTCGAATAAAGCCAGAGCTTTAACGTATTGGCAGTCTGGAGCACGACATCCCGCATCAGCTCGCGCCGCGCCCAGTCGACCCAGGTCGACGACAGCAGCGCCACGACGCGGAGGAAGGAGTAGCGCTGGCGGTAGGCTCCGTAGCGTAAATTGGAGTCAGGTAAGGCGAAGAGGAAGATGAGGGCGAGGATTTCGTTTGGAAGGGTAGGAAGGGGAGGGCCGGATTGGCGGCGAGCGGGGCGGAAGGGATGGAGGAGCTGGCGAGGGAAGACGTCGAGCCGCCGGGTGCTGAACCGTCGTCTGCGGTAGCTCCTGACATCTTTGTCGAGTTGAGCGGTGTCCTGAAGCTGAGCGCGAGAGTCGGAGGGACGAAGATGACGGGAGGAGCAAGACAAGGAACGCGCCCCAACGGCCCAAGGCCAACACTCGGAGTCAGTCGAGTCGGCGCCTTTCTATCCTAACTGGCCTCCTTGCCGTGTTACTCCGCCCGGTGACGCTCAGTCGTATGTAGTACTAAGATAATTGAGGGTTGCCTGCTCTTCCAATCGACGACAGCAGCCACCCCACAAGTCGCTTCGCATGGCCTCCTCGCAAGGTCCTCGACTCCCGAGGAGTCTAATCTCCCCAGTGAGTGAATAGCGGGCAGTAGGCAGAGCAGGAATCGGGATAGAGATCGAGGCCAAAAGAGAGCCGAGCAGAGCACCTCGGACCTCGGACGGGCCTCGTCGCAAGGTCCATCGAACAAGCTGTATTGAGTCCCTCCTCTACGCAAACATCTTCCCGTAGGCAGCCCTCGACTTCTTCTTCTTCTCCTCGACCCTCTTCTTCGCCGCCGTCAACCTGCGCAAAGCCCGTCAGCTCCCTCCTCATCATTCTCCCCAAACGACTCACTCTTTCTGAATCGCTCCATCTCCCGGCACAGCCTTGATCGCCTCCTCCAAATCCTTGATCGCCGCATCCTCCTCTTTGACCGCAATCCGCGCCACCGCACGGCGATACAACGCCTTGCCCTTCTCCCCCTCCGCGAGCTTCTTCAATCCCTGCTCCTTCTCCCCGTCTCCATCCATGGCGAGCGCGCGAGTAGCTTGCTTGATCGCGAGGCGTGCGTCCTCGGACTTGAGAGGGGTCGAGGATTTGAGAGCTACGAGGGCTGAGTTGAGGAGGAGAGAAAGCTTAAGGGTCGAGAGCGACTCTTCGAGAGCTAGATCGCGGGTGGCGAGGACGGGGTGGAGGTCGAGGTCTGCGGATGGGGTCAGAAAGTTATGGAGGGAGGGGCGAAGTACGAGACGTGCAGCGGAGAGCCTTGATGTACTTCTTTTGGGCCGATGCGTAGTCCTGCTTCTTGAACGCCCTCGTTCCGAGGTCCTTGATATCGTGCGCGATGCGAAGGGCAACGGTAGGCTGCACATCACATCAGCACTCGACTCCCACCGACGAACACACACGAGCTTACGTCGTGCACGTCGTTCTCGTCGTCGCTCGGATACTCCTCGTACCCGTCGCCCTCAGGATCCACCGCCACTCCATCCGGTTCTCCCTCCGCCAGCTCTCCGCAATCCGCAATGAGTATCTCTTCAACGGGGGAGTCCTGCTTGACCGGCGCCTCCTCGATGAGCCGCACGACCGACCGGCCTCCGATGACTTTGCCGAAGACGACGTGTTTTTCGTCAAGGTGCGGCGTCGCGAGGGTCGTAATGAAGAACTGGGAACCGTTCGTGCCGGGTCCGGAGTTGGCCATGGAGAGGAGGAAGGGCTTGTCGTGCTTGAGGATGAAGCTGCGAGGGAGAGGGGTCAGCCTGAGACGCCCAGGTTGTCTGGCAGAGGGAAGACTCACTTCTCATCGTCGAACTTGTCACCGTAGATGCTCTCTCCACCCATACCGTTGCCGTGAGTGACTGCAGGCACACCCGAGAGACCGTCAGCTCCGCCTCAGCTCTCCGCGTCCTCCAACAGCACGCACAGTCTCCAGCCTGGCACATGAACCGCTTTATGACCCTGCACGCGCAAAGTCAGCTTCTTCTCCATGTACTCTGGCCAGGAACGCACCTGTGGAACTTAGACCCCTTGTACCAGAGCGGCTTGCCCTTCTGGCCGACACCCTTCTCCCCAGTGCAGAGCGCGCGGAAGTTCTCCGCCGTAATAGGAGTGACGTTCTTGAAGAGCTCAAAGACAACTCGTCCAGCTGCGTTCCCGTTCACCGTGATGTCGAAGAACACGCGGGGGTTGGGTCCGGAGGTAGGAGCAGGTGCGGCGGCGTCGGAGGTGACAGCTTCAGCTGCTGCGGCTGGCGTTGGGGTCTCGGAGGTCATACTGAGCTACGTCTGAGGCGTTTGGCGAGGTTGTCGTAGGTTGTGGTAGAAAGGAGAGGGCCGAGGTGGACGAAGCTCTCCCTCCTGCCGTCGTGTCTCGAGCTGCCACCGCCTTCCAAGCTACGGTCCAGCTCCACCAATGCCAGTCCCGTTCACCGACGAGGTCCGGCATCAAGTTCTCAAGGATCTAGGTGTCGGCAAGCTCCCCAGTCCCGCTGAGATCAAGGAGGAGCTCGAGCGAGAATGGCTTCGACCGAGTCCAGGAGGGCGCAAGGAGCTCTCTGGGATCGAATGGGCGATGTAAGCAGCTCCCTGTTGCTCTGGTACCTTAGCTGACGGTGCTTGTTCTCGAACGAAGGCATTGGGACCGACCGACAGCTCTGCGCGACCTCCTCCATGTCGAACCCACCTTCCCGACCACCTCTCTCGAATTCCGCTCTGCAGGCCTGGATGGAGCAATCACGGGCTACAAGGAGGTCTCGCGCACCGCAGTTCTAAGGACAGCACTCAACTCGACGAGCGTGGAGCGCGCGCCGAGCAGCTACGTGAGCAGCTTCGTGCGAGGCAAGAGCTCGTACTTCCCCTTCCGACCTGGAGGTCTTGGAGATCTGGTTCTGGGAGAAGAGGGAGATGGACTAGAGGGGATGGCAGAGGGATTGGAGAAGGCGTTTGAGAAGGGACGAGGTGAGTGCGGTGCTTGGTGCGGAGAGGAGGGAGCTGATGAACGCGGGAGCAGGTGGTATCAGGACCATCCCACCGGGCTTCATTCGGGGATTGGACTTTGGACCGCTGGGAGATGGAGCAGAGGGAGCTTTGATGGACGAGGAGGAGGAGGTCGAGGTTACGCCTATTTATCGACTAATGCTCGAGATCACAAGCGACGGGCGGACGACGGCTGTTCTAGTGAGTCAAGATAGCTCTTTAACGTGTACAATGAAGCTGAATTTAGCCGCTGCAGCACGGGCGACCACCACCTGCTGCTGCTGCACCTCAGCTCGACTCAACAATTGAGGACCTGCTGCCTTCTCGCGTGCGTCCCTCCTCTTTTCAGCGAGGAAGCTGCTGAACTCTCCATACCAGCGTCTCCTAAAAGCTCCGGCTTCTACTTCTGCTCGCCGTCGACCCGTCGTGGCGAAGCGCGACTGGGCCCACGTCGTCGACGTGAACCGCGAGATTGTCAACTTTCGCGAGCTCGTGCCGGACATGGCGAAGGAGGTGTGTTCTTCGCTTTCTAACGTTGCAGGTTTAGCAGGTCGCTGACGTGGACGACGCAGTACCCTTTCGAGCTCGACACGTTCCAGAAGGAAGCGATCTACCACATCGAAATTGGCGAATCGGTCTTCGTCGCTGCTCACACGAGTGCTGGAAAGACTGTCGTTGCGGAGTACGCTATCGCCCTCGCAGCACGGCACATGACTCGGTACGTTCTCCCTGTTCGACTCGTCTTTGTCCCCTGCTGACGTGCGTTCCGCAGAGCAATCTACACCTCCCCAATCAAGGCGCTCTCCAACCAGAAGTTCCGCGACTTCAGTCACACCTTCCCGCCCTCTTCGGTCGGCATTTTGACCGGAGACGTTCAGATCAACCCCGAGGCGAGCTGCTTGATCATGACGACGGAGATTCTGAGGAGCATGCTGTACAAGGTCGGTCCTTGTCCTCGTCGCTCGCAGAACGAAAGCTGACAAGACTCAGGGCGCGGATCTCATTCGTGATGTCGAGTGGGTCATCTTCGACGAAGTCCACTACGTGAACGATCTGGAGGTACGTTCATCTCGCCACATTCTCGCGAACGCGCTCTGATCAGCTGCTTCTACGCTCCCACAGCGTGGTGTCGTCTGGGAGGAGGTCATCATCATGCTTCCCGACCACGTCAACATCATTCTCCTCTCGGCCACGGTGCCCAACACGAAGGAGTTCGCCGACTGGGTCGGGTGCGTCTCGCTCGCTCTCTGCCGGCGTACCATTCGCTAACTCTCCTACCTTCGCAGCCGAACGAAGAAGAAGGACATCTACGTTATTTCTACTCCTAAACGACCAGTTCCGCTAGAGCACTTCCTCTACTCGGGCAAAGAGCTCCACAAGATCGTCGACGCGAAGGGTCAATTCCTCAGCCAAGGGTCAGTCCCCGCCTCCACTCTCCTTCTTCCGGGGCTAACTCTCGCTCACAGCTACAAGGAAGCTGGCGAGTCTATCCGCCGCAAGCAAGACAAGGACCGCGAAGCCGCCGGCATCGCTCCCCCCGTTCGCGGCGGCTCAACTCGTGGCGGAGCTCCGGGTATTCGCGGTGCTCCTCGTGGCGGCCAGAACCGCGGAGGAGGGGGCCAAGCTCGCGCCGTCGCTGCTCGAGGACAAGCTGCTGCTCGAGGCGGGGGAGGCGGGAGGAACGTCCAAGGGAGGGACGCGACGCTGTGGATCCACTTGATTGGGTTGCTCAAGAAGAAGGAACTGCTTCCGGTCGTGGTGTTTACGTTTAGTAAGAGGAAGTGCGAGGAGAATGCGGCGAGTATGCCGAATACGGATTTGTGCTCGGCGGCGGAGAAGAGCGAGGTACATATCGCGATCGAGCGGAGCTTGACGAGGTTGAAGGGTGAGTCTCGCTTTCGAGTCGTGGGTTTCGAACGAAGCTGATGGAACTGGGCGACTAGGATCGGACAAGAAGCTGCCGCAGATCACGAACATGCGGAACCTGCTCGGTCGCGGTATCGGAGTCCATCACGGAGGCCTACTGCCTATCGTCAAGGAGGTGCGTCCTCAGAACAGCTGCTCGGAAAGTACTCTTACCGACCACCACATCGCAGATCGTCGAGCTGCTCTTCGCGCGAGGTCTCGTAAAGGTTCTCTTCGCGACCGAGACGTTCGCCATGGTACGTTCTCACTTCTCCCTTCTTCTCCAGTCCCTGATCCGCGATGTGCAGGGAGTCAACATGCCTGCAAAGTGCGTAGTCTTCTCGGGAACGAGAAAGCACGATGGGCGGACGTTCCGCGACCTGCTGCCTGGCGAGTAGTACGTTCCGTCTTCCCTGCCTTATCAGACGTGCCCCTGACCTACCTCTTCTCACAGCACGCAGATGTCTGGACGTGCAGGTCGACGAGGACTCGACAAGACGGGAACAGTCATCATCGTCGCCGACAGCGAGGTACCCGACGTGCGTCCTCCCTCCTCTGCTCAAGCCATAAGCTGACACTTCACACTTCGCTCGCAGACTCCAAGCCTCACCCACATGCTCCTCGGCCAGCCCACAAAGCTGCAGTCTCAGTTCCGCCTCACCTACTCGATGATCCTCAACCTCCTTCGCGTCGAGGCATTGCGCGTCGAAGAGATGATCAAGCGGTCCTTTTCCGAGAACGCCGCTCAGCGACTTCTTCCCGAGCACCAGAAGAAATTCACGGAGGTGCGTTCGTCTCTCTTCTGTCGATGAATCGAGCTCACCCTGGACACAGGGCGAAAGCGAGCTCAAGGCGCTCAAGAAGCTCACTCCGGGACCAAAGACGGACGAGATGAAGCGGTTCTACGACCTCTCCCTCCGTATAGTCGATCTCAACACCGCTGTCCTCGAAGGCGTCCTCTCTCACCCCGCTGCCGCCAAGAACCTGGCGACAGGCCGGATCGTCGTTCTCTCCGACGGAGTGAGTCTTTCCGCTCACCGTGCTCACAGAATGCGTCTGACGCCTTATACTACAGCACTTCCGCGACAACCCTGCCGTCCTCCTCAAGGCCGCACCCCTCGCAGTCTCTTCCTCCGGCGTCATCGACACGATGAAGCAGTTCTTCGTCCTCGCTTTCGTGCCTCAAGCGATCCGAGCCAAGACGAACGGTAAGTCCTCTGCTCAAAATGTGACCGCCAGCTGAAATCCTATCGCAGACGTCGCTCACGACTCGGTTCCTCCGCGCTGGCCGCCGTGCCCTCAGCAGCTCTCGGCCGACGAGCTCACTTACGAGCTCGCAATCGTCCCGCTCACCAGTATCTCCCTCGTCACCTCCTCAACAATGAAGGTACGTTACCCTCCTCGCCTGCTTCACCCCCGCTGACGCCGCTCGAGTAGGTGGACGCCGAAGCGATCTCAGACCGTCTCCGTCGTTCGCTCATGGAGAACGCGCTCGCCGAGTTCGTTGCGCTCTCTTCGAACGGTGTACCGCTGCAAGAAGCCGACTGGAGTAAAGTGCGTGGATTGGAGTTCAGGGAGGCGCTGGGGGAGCGGGATCGGCTCGTTGGCGAGGTAGGCTTCCTGGAGGTGGATGTGGAGGATCCGGCGTTCGTGGAGTCGGTGAGTACGGGAGTGTGGCGTCTGAAGCTGTCTGACGAAGAGCTCGCAGTACCAAACTCTTCATGGCGAGCGAGTGTTGCAGGAGAAGATTGCTGGGTAGGTCTCGCCATGCGCGCGTTGACTGGGTCGGGACTGATACTGGCACGCAGGCTTCGGATGACGCTGAGCGAGCAGAACCTCGAGCTTCTGCCGGACTACGAGCAGCGGATCGAAGTCCTCAAGGAGCTGCAGTTCATCGACGAGAACTCGACGGTCCTGCTGAAGGGTCGTGTGGCCTGCGAGGTTCGTTCCTTCGCCGCCTTTTCGAACACTCGCTGAATCTCGCTCGCAGATTAACTCTGCAAACGAGCTCGTCCTCACGGAGCTGATCCTCGAGAATGTCTTTGCGGCGTACGAGCCCGTCGTCGTCGTCGCGCTCCTCTCCTGCTTCATCTTCCAGGAGAAGACCGACGTCGAGCCGCTCCTCACCCCCAAGCTCGAAGAGGTGCGTCCTTCTTTCTTCTTCCAATACATTCTCTCATCCTCGATTGTACGCAGGGCAAGGCCACCATCCTCGAGATCACCGAGCGAGTTCGCGCGATTCAAACTCGCCACCGCGCCGACTTCTCCGAAGACGGCTTCAACAACGATCTCAAGTTTGGACTCGTCGAAGTCGTCTACGAATGGGCGAAAGGCATGGTTCGTCCATACTCCCCATACTCGCGCACAGGAACTGACGAGCTCCGCAGGCTTTCAGCCAGATCACAGCGTTGACGGACGTGCAGGAGGGTACGATCGTTCGGGCAATTACGAGGCTTGATGAGACGTGTCGGGAAGTGAGGGATGCGGCGAGGATTGTTGGGAACGCGGATCTGTTTACGAAGATGGAGCAGTGCCAGCTTAAGATTAGGAGGGATATCGTCTTTTGTGCTAGTCTCTACGTGCGTTCTTCTTTCGCTCACTGGTGAAGTGCTTTCACTGACTAGTTTTGTACGCTCTAGTTCTAGGAGAGCGTGTTGTATTTTATCACTGGAATGGAAGGCGTACAGAGGTCGATGGGGAGATCGAGCTCGTTTGGGTGTCGGACTGCAGGGTGCCAGAGATGATGCGTCAACCAAAAGAGCCGGAGGTGTGCTGACAGTCTTCGACGGCAGCAGCGATGAGACGGACGGGGTCGGAATGGCTGGAGAACGTTGGGGGCACGGAGGAGCCTGCTCGGTAGCGAGAAGTAATCTTGTTTTCTCGATAAGCTCAACTGTCGGCACCCGCTCTTGGCGAAGCTGTACTATAACAACATCACAGATTGTACTGGAAAGCGCTGCACAAACGACAGGAGAAGGGGAAAAAGACACCGCCTCGAGTCGCGCACCCGCCTACATCCGGTCAGAGCCGGGGCGCGACGGATTCGCGCTCTTCCAGGTGTTTTGCTGCTCCTCTCACCCCTCATTCTCAGCCCGTCCAGTATGCAGCGGCAAGAACAGAAGAAGCACTTTGCGGTGGCAGACTTGTGAGTCACGGGGGAGAGTCTGGCTGGGGAGCAAGGGCGAAGAGGGGAGTCGCGTCTCGGTGGAAGCTGACGCGACGGGGAGAGCTTCCACGCCCTGGAGAGGCGCGGAAGACGAAGGGGACACTGGCTAGGCTTGTGCTATAGTCAGAGCACCAGGAAGGGAAGGACGGCTGGAGTAGGAAGGAGTGGCGAGGCACCTTGCTCGGGCGACAGCTCTTCACGCGTTCGAGGACACGCTCAGCTCCAGACTCTACGCTCGACAGCCTTACTAACTACCCTTAACGCAGGCTCAACGCTGCCGCCACTCCAATCAAACGCGCTCGCCCCGGTTCCAGCAACGCCAAACCCTCGTCCTCCTCCCCCGCCTCGAACTCCGCCAACTCCACCACCCCCACCTCTCGCCCAACCGCCTCCATCCCCAGCCGACTCAAGTCCAGCCCTCTCACTCACCCTTCCCAAAGCAGCCCCTCCATCCCCGCGACCCCTTTCCACCTCCGCCCTACCCCTCTTACGATCCAGGAATCTCTGAACGGGCAGCTGGACCTCCCTACTGGCTCGCAGGCACTGGGAGACGCTTCGAGGATCAGGCTGTTCAGTACGATGAAGATGGAGAAGTACGATTATCGGTACATGTTTGAGCGACTGATGGAGCGGAGCGAAGGTGCGTGGCTCGCTTTCGAGGTTGGACGGAGCGAGGGCTGATGAAGGTGCAGTGCTGGATACGGCCATTGACGACGCGGCGGAGGCGCTGATGCAGTACTACGGAATCGAGGAGCTTGGAGACCCCGGCATTCAGTCCCAGGTTCGTCGCGTTCTCTCACAACTCGTGGTCGCGCTGACGCTCGCTCGCTCGCACGCACATCATCGCCGTCGGCAGGCTTTGCGCCGAATCCGATAGCGTCAAGCTGACCGAGACGACGACGTACCTCGAGTCTTCCCGCATGCTCGGTTCCGGATCTCGCGTGAGGCTGCAGTTTGAGAACGACATGAAGGTTCGCGGAGCGCCGATGGGGAGCGGCGGAGTCGGCATGTTCCCTGGGTGCTTGGTGGGTGTCAAGGGGAGGAATGGAGGTGGGAAGATCTTTGGAGTTAGTGAGGTGTTTGTGGTGCGTTCCTCTCTCCCTTTCCGGTGGGACGACCTGATCCGAAGCGCGTAGATGCCGCCGATGGACGCGACCTACACGAAGCCTTCGGAGCTGCTCAAGTACCAGCACGGTACGGCTGCGAAAGAGCTGGGAGGGAGTCCGCTCGCTGTCATCGTCGCCGCAGGACCGTACACCCTCGACTCGGACCTCGACTACGAGCCTCTCAAAGTCTTCCTCTCGCTGGCCGCAAAGGAGCGTCCAGATCTCCTCATCCTCGTGCGTTCCTCTCCTCGCAGCTCTCTACCGTCGAAGCTAATCCTCGCCCAGCTCGGTCCCTTCGTCGACTCCTCGCACCCCCTCATCGCAGTAGGCGACATTGACGAGACTCCCACCGAGATCTTCCGCCGCCAGATCTCGAGGCGCCTTCGCGACCTCATCGAAACCTCCCCTCGCACGACTGTCGTCCTCATCCCCAACGCTCGCGACCTTACGAGTAGCCACGTCGCGTACCCGCAGAGCCCTTTCGCCCGAGACGCCGAGCTGGGGCTTCCAAAGGTACGCTTTCACCCTATCCATGCTAGCAAAAGCGTTCTGACGAGGATGAGCAGGGGGTCAAGTGCCTGCCGAACCCGACGACGTTCAGCGTCAACGAGGTCGTCTTCGCCATCACTTCAGTCGACGTCTTGTTCCACTTGCGAAACCAGGAGCTGCACCGGAAATGCGGGGAGGTGGTCGAGGAAGGCGCGGAGGAGGACCCGAGTGCGAAGGATATGATGGCGAGGACGTGCAGGCATCTTCTTCGGCAGCGAAGGTGCGTTTCTTCCGCCTTTCCTGCCTGCTTAAAGAGGAGGAGGGCTGACGAGCGCGAGCAGCTTCTACCCTATCTTCCCGGCGCCGTTGCCGAGCAAGGGAATCGACGCGCTCAACCTCGATATCACGCACAACGACCTCGTCAAGATGGGCGCCAACGCCGCAGACGTCGTCATTCTCCCCAGTCTCCTCAAGCACTTCTCCAAAGTTCGTCCTCCCTCATCGTCGTCCCTTTCCAGTCCCCCCTCGCTAACCCACTCGCGCAGATCGTCGACTCAACCATCATGCTCAACCCCTCCTTCCTCGTCCGCGGTAACTCGGCCGGAACGTTCGCGAGGCTGACGATTCATCCTATGGAGAAGAGCGAGCTGGAGAGGAGGATGAGGGAGGGGGAGGGGATGGAGGGGGAGGCGGATGAGGTGATCGAGGCGAGGGTTTGGGAGAGGTGTAGGGTTGATGTGATTAAGGTGTAAGAGGGAGTGTGGAATGCTTTCGCAGAGTGTTGAGGGAGAGGGGTAGAGAGTGAGTAGGAGAGCGCGAGCATTCAGGTTCGCGCGAGTCGGGGCTGGCTCGAAGCAGGAAGAAGGACAGACGGGCAGACGGGCAGAGAGACAACAGCAGTCTCTGACTCCACCCCGGAGAAGGCTTAACGAAGCAGTCCCATCCGCACCATCCACTGTCCCATCTCACTAGTTGCACAACATCCCCTCAATCGTAATCCTCATCGTTCTCCGCCTTCCGCTTTCCCCCCACTTTCCATACTCCCTCCACCCCCAACCCCCGCCGTAACATCCTCCATCTCCTCATCCTCCTCCTCCTCTTCCTCCTCATCATCATCCTCTCCCTCAATATCATCCCCAAACAACCCCTCATCACTCTCGTTCCCCTCCTCCACCTCCGCGTTCGTTGGTGCCGCAGTTGAGCGCGGGACGAGGGAGAAATTGGGAGCGGTGAGGCGCGAGGAGGGAGGGGGGAGTCGGATGCCGTAGACTTCTGGGACGGGGGGGAGAGGGTTCGCGTTGACCGTTGACGCGAGTTGTAAGAGAAACTGTCAAGGGGTTAGTGCGGTAGAGGAAGGGAGGGAGGGGCACACCTCTTTAGGGACGCTGGCGCCTTCGGTGCGTGCTTGAACGGCGATCCGGACGTCGTCGAGGGAGGGAACGAGGTTCTGCGCCGGAACGTTCGAGGCGGTCGTACGAGCGTGTTCAGCGTAGAGCAATGAGTCACTGAGCACATCAGAGGTGTACCCTATCGCGAAGCGCGTTAGCTGTAGCTCCTTCTGAGGGACTGAAAGAGACGCACGATGGGCGAACTCGACGAGCATCCGCACGACACCTTCCTCGCAGTCTTCTGCGCCGTTGGCGGCGAGGAGGAGGGCGATTAGGCGAGCGTCGCGTGGTAGGAGAGGCTGGGAGGCTGTTGACATGGTCGGAGAGGGCGAAGGCGTCTGGGCGGGTTGATGCGGGCGGTTATCGCTGGTGCTGGATGGCGGAGATTTCCTGCGTCCACGGGGTGCACTCCAAGGCGGATTTGCTGGGAGAGGGTGAGGGAGGAGGGAGACCCGCGTTTGGCTGAGGAGCGCTGTCATGAGGGATTCGGCGGGCAGCTGGTTGCCCTCCCCCTCACTCGACTTCAAGCAGGCTCAGCGATGCACGCCTCGTTCAAGATCGCTACCGTGGTCAGCCTGGCCTCGACTCTAGTCGCAGCCTTCAGCGACACCTACCCGCTCGTGGCTTGGAGCAGTGACGAGTGAGTCCCTTGCTTGCCCTTCTCTCGGTTCGTTTGCGGGGGATTGTTCGATGAGAGTGCTGTGTAGGGGGAGTACTGGAGTACAGTCACGCTGAGCGGGCGGGCACGGCGTTGCCACAGGCGGGCGATAGCTCTTGCTCCTGCTTCGAGGGGGGGGCGCCCCGTTATCAGGAGGTCGAGAGCTAGTCGAGTTGGGTGGGGAGGGATCAGGCAGGGATTTGCAGGGATCCGAGGATGGTGGATCTATAGGGCAGAACCTTCACGAGGGCGGCCTGGTGCCGTTCTCCCTGGTCCCTGCGCCGACGCATCATCCACCTCCAATCGTGGTCTGCTGCTGCCTCCCCTTTGGCGAGCGGGACGGATGGGCGAGGGTGCGAACGCAGCGAGGGAGTCAATTGGAGCGACTGCTTTGAGGCTGGGACCGGAGGAGGAGCATCAGGACTCTGAGTGGCTTCGCTGCGAGGAGGGGAGGTGCTGTTCAGCTGACGATAGGAGAGCAATCCTTCAGCTTGCGTTCAATCCGTGCTGCTCTGATGCTACTGCCATCGCCACAAGCCCCACCAGCCCGCCTTGGAAGAAGCACTCGCTGACACTCGACCCTTCGCAGGCTCTCCTCCCTCTCCCTCCTCGCTCCCACCATCGCTCCCTCTGTCTTCCGTCCCACCCCCCAAACCCCCTTTCCTGTCGTCACTACTCCAACAGACCTCTGCACCCTCTCCTCCCTCCTCCTCATCTCCCTCCCCGGCTTCCACGCCTCGGACCTCCTCCTCCTCCCCTCCACCTCCGCCATCCTCTCCTCCCTCAACGCCGCCGCCGCCGACCGAGCCCTCACCCTCCCGTACTTACCTCTGAGGCAGAACCAGCGTGCGAGCACCGCAGGGCCTGAGAAGCTCGCCAAGACGTTCGTGGCCGAGTGCGGAGCTATCATTCAGAAGGAGGGACTGGCGAACTTCTGGGGAGGAGAAGCGGGGAAGACTCTTATGGTGGAGGTTGTGGATGGGCTTGATGAATGGGAGCTTGTTGGAGCGGCTGCCCGGAATGAGCGTGCGAGCATTATGCAGCGAGTCGGTACGTATCTCCTCATCCTGCCCCTGCGCACTCTTACTGACCCCAATCGACAGATTCTCTCGTCGCCGGCCACCTCTCCACCCTCTCGACGCCCTACCTCGTCGTCCTCACCTCCCTCCCCGCTTCCACCACCTCATCGCTCGGTCTCCACTCGCACGTCAAACGCCAGTTCGAGGATGAGGGGGACTACGAGATCGAGTACTCGGAGGACGAAATCATTGGCTCAGCGCAGGCGCCTCCCTCGAACGGGACAAGCATCTTCGCCGTCGACCCCAAGAGTGGCCTTCTCCACCGCTACGTCTTCTTCACGCCTCCTCTCATCTTCGGTACGTTCTCTCCTCCCTCACGCGGTGGTCGAAGCTGACAGTCTCGTGCAGGACTCCTCATCACCCTTCTCATTCTCATCCCCGTCGTCGTCATCAGCGCGAACGCACTCACGTCGATCGAGACTGTCGCTGGACTCGAGGGCAAGATGACGGGCACGGTCGGGCTGGATCCCAGCAAGGCTTAGCGCAGGAGGGAGTGGGAGGACCGAGTAGTAGATATCTGCAACGAGCTAGGGACCGCGTTCAAAGTCATCATTTCGGTCTCGCTCCTACGCAAAATCGTTCCATGCCTTCGCACTGTCCAAAATCGCCACCACCGTCGACCCCTCCTCCAACGCCAGCTTCTCGATCCCTTCCACGACAGCGGGAAGAGCCAGAAGTCGACTCGCTGCGAGCGAGCGGCAGAACTCGCGGAACCAGCCCTCGGTCCACCAGTGCTCCCAATCGGCCTTGTCGCCTCCGGCGGGGAGGAGGAGAGCGAACTGTCGCACGACTTCGATGATGGTGAGTTCGAGCTCGCGTTCGAGACTCGTGAGCTGCGAGAGGGCGGCCGAGATCTCCTCGTTGTCGGGGACGATAACGTCTGCTTATCGTATCAGCGAACACCTCCACAAACCCGAAAACGAGGGACTCACCAGGATCAACGGGCTCATCTTTCTCAGCCTGCTTCGCCTCCTCCTCGTTCCTGATCAACTCGAGCCTTCCCTTCGCTCCTGCGACCCTCCCCTCGACAGTCCGAACAACCGAATTGAGCGCAGTCCACGTGTTGAGGTCGCTCCACTCCTTGCGCGGTTCGACGCTGAAGACCCACGCGACGACGTCGGCGGAATCGACAAGGCGGTACTGGAGGAGCTTGTCGATTACGATCAGGTGGAATTGGGAGTTGCGGCGCCAGTAGGTTGCGACGGAGCCGAGGAGCTCGAGGCGTGCGGAGGGGGAGGCGGAGAGGGTGCGGACGAGGGGGAGGTACCTAGCTGACGAGTGAGTACACGTCGAGGAGGGAAGAGGGTAGGACGAACCTCTCGAGGACGTTGAGGAAGTGGGAGAAGGAACGACTTCCGACGGTCAGGATCGTTTGGAGCGCCATGTCGCGCTTGATCTTGGACGCCTCCTCCGCGCTGAGGCTGAAGTCATTTTCGAGGGACGCCTCGAACGCAGCAAGTTCCTCCTCGACTTCGCTAATGGCGCCCTTGGACCGCATGAGGCGGAGAAGGGAGGCAGCAGCGGCAGCGTGAGGGTGCTCTGCGAAGACGAGCTATGGGTGATGATTTTCGAGAGAGGGAGGGAGGGACGAACCAGGAGCCTCGTACGTGTTCGCAGGTCCAGGAGCTTCGTCGGCAACGACTCCCGTCTTGAGCATCTCCTCGGGGATTGTTCCCTTGACGCGATCGTAGTAACTGAGCCTAATCTCCAGCTCGATCGTGCGAGCGACGAAAACGCGCTTAGGATGCTTCGCACCAAGCTCCATATCCTCGACCCTGCAGCATCGTCAGCCAGCCATCCCAAAGACGGAGGGAGGAACGCACCAGTCGGCCCAGCCCCACATGAAGCCAAAGTTGCTCAAATGCACCGAGAACCATTCGGAGAACCTCCTAACGCCTTCAGGGTCCAGCACGGCCATTCCAGAGTCGGCGTCGGCACCGAGTCCAGCGTAGAGGCGGCGAACGCACTTGCCGAGTGCAGGAGCGATGGTCGACGGGGAGAGGCGGCAGAGCTCGGTGAGGAGGGAGTGGTAGTACGCCGACGGGAGATGAGGCTTGGGGAGGGAGAAGAGCGACGTGAGAATCGACTGCGAGGTGGTGTTAGTTGAAATATGATGAAGGAGGGCGGAGGAGGGCGGAGGAGGGCGCACCTCGACGACCAGGTTCTCGAGGAGCCAGTCCTGGCGCTCGATCAAGCCGTGCTCTTCTTTGGGAGCATCCTTGGTCTTGAAGGTTCCAGGCACGAGCCAGTTGGGCAGCTCGAGGAGGATTTTGGCGCACTCCTTGCGGTTGACCTCGTAGAGATCGACAATATCGTGGATAAGCGACCTCAGGACAGCTCCAGAGGAGTCGTAGGGTGCAGGCACAGACTGCAAAGAAGGCTGTCAGATATGCACACACGGACGAGTAACCAGCGAACGCACCTCGTCGTCAAAGAGGTTCAGGTAAACGCGCACGCCCTCGTAGCCCACTCCTTCGTCTCCCCTCAGTCCAGAACTACTCGCAGCGGCAGGGACGGTCTTGACGATGTCGCTCTCGTCCAATTCGGGAGGAATGAGGATCGTTGGGATTTCGAGAGGTTTTTCGTCAGCCTCAGGGTCGGCCTTGGTAGGGAGGGCGAGGGTCGAGAAGACGGCAGGGAGGATTTCGACGATAAGAGGCGCATCGGTGGTCGAGACGAGAACTTCGAGGCGCTGCACAACACCCAGAGTCAGCTTCCTCGTCGCAGCACTTCCGCATTCAGACTCACATCCTCGTACTGCGCTCCAGCCTCTCCCTCGCCAAATAACTGCTTCTCGATCCTCCGTCCCGCGAGGTAGCTCTGCACGCCATCCTTGAGCGTCTCCGTCGAGGCGTCCGTGTCTACTCCGAGCCTCAGCAGCCCCTCGACGATGATCCGCACGCACTCGTCTCCGCGCGAGGCACGCAAGCCAGGTTCACCGAGGACGGCGAGGAAAGTGGAGAGGAGACTGGTGAGAGAGGTAGGGGCGATGATAGGGCTGGGTAGGGTAGCGAGGTGGGCGAAGAGAAGAACCTGCGCGTGGAGGTGGAGGTTAGCTCAGGAGCGGGCGAAGGGGAGGAAGGACGCACGATGTAGCGAACGTTGCGCCACTTGCGCTCGTCGAGGTACACCTGAAGCGCCTTGACGAGGTCCTCAACGATCTCGCAACCAACGTTGATGGGTGCGGGAGCGGGCGCTTCCTCCACAGCCGGAGCCATCTCGACGTCCTCTGACTTTGGCGCGTCGACAGGAGCCTCAGGATCGACAGGCTTCGCGGGAAGGCCAGGAACAGAGAGCAGGCTGGGTGCAGGAGCGGAAGGACGGTCCAGGCGGGATGCGAGAGGAGCGGCAGGAGCTTCCGGGGTGAGGGAGAGGAGGGCGATCAGGGCGGCGTGGTGCGGGAGCTTGTAGGGAAGCTCGGTGATGCTGTGGGCATGGAGCGGGTCAGCAAGCATCCTAGAGGAAGGGCTAAGAGACGAACGCGATCCTGAAGACCTCGAAAACAAGAGCCTTGCCCTGGTGGTACTGGGACTTGACGATGTTGGCGACAGCAGGGATCTCGACGGCTGGGTTGTAGTTCTGCAGGGCGCCGTATCAGCTCCCTCCCATAGGCAGTTACACAGCAAGCTCACCTCTGCCGACCCAAGCTTCCAGACGTCGTCCTTGAACCGCTGCTGCCCTCCACTGCTCCCAGCAGCAGGACCTCCCTGGACTCGTTCGTCCCGCCTCGGCGCCGAGTACTCTCCACGCTCGTTGTTCCTCCGGCGAGCGTTCTGATCGTTGTAGTCGTCGTCTGCGGGAGAAAGGTGAGCTCGCGTCCTTTAGAGCTCAGCTCGAGTGCTCACCCCTTCCGCGTTTGCGAGGTCCCTGGCCGCCGTATCCACCTCCTTGAGAGTATCCTCCTCCTCCTCCTCCTCCTCCTCCTCCTCCTCCGTAGCCGCCGCCGTAGCCTCCTCCTCCCCCTCCGCCTCCGTACCCACCACCTCCTCCTTGGTACCCTCCGCCTCCTTGGTATCCTCCTCCCCCACCGCCGTATCCTCCTTGCCTATACCCTCCTCCTCCTCCACCGTTCTGGAAGTTCGGGTTGTGGTTCGGGTTGTAGGCCATTCGCGTCGAGAGTCGTGGCTGAGGGAAAGCAGCGTCGCCAACGACTTCGCCGTCTTGTCCTCGTTCCCTCACCCTCGCCAACTCTCGCCGGGCTCGTCCGGATTAGTGCATTGGACAGGACTGCAGCTAAGATCGGGCAGTCGCAGGGTGGATCGCACACCGCACGCTCAAGGTGAGCTCTCTTTCTCGCGCCTTCCGATCTCAGCGGCGGATGGTGCAGCGGTCAGGCGCGTTGGCTGCCCTGGACAGGATACCCAGGTCCCGTAGAGTACCTCTGCTTCCCCGGGTAGCTCCACGAGAAGGAGGCGTCTCCCAGCAGCTCCCTCCGGCCAGCAGGACCCAGCTAACTTGGCCTCTCCACAGGCTCGAATGAAGCCGACTGGGAGCCCCTTCCTCGCCCTACGCCGACAGACACTACCTCTTCGACCGCGCTATGGAACGCCCGCCTCCAAAACCAGCTACACGACTCTCTCTCGCCGACCCATCCCGTCCTCCCCTCGCCTCCTCACCCACCCCGCCGTCCTCCTCCTCCACATCTCTGGCCTCACATTCGGTTCCATGCTGATTCCCACCATCGCCATGCGGTATGCTAGCTCGCGCGCTGCCGCAAAGGAGGAAGCAGCTCCGATCGACAAAGACGAGCCGGCCTACGCTCTCTCCCCTCGCCAACTCCGCAAGCTCTCGTCCCTCCTCCGTTCCCAAATCACTCCCGTCAAAAAGCCCTTTGAATCCATCTTCACCCTCCGCCAACTCCACCTTCTCAAACCTCCCCATCCTCCGCCGTCCCATCGTCTCGCTGCGATCCACGAACCCGAGAAGTGGCTCTGGCGACTCCCTGCGGCTGCTGCAATCCATGCGGTCCTGCGGATAGCCAGCAACTCAGAGAAGCATCGGGAGCTGGTACCTCTCGCGGTGACGATTGCGACGAACGCGTTGCAGTGGGACACGCTGCTGTGGGTTCAGCTGGTCAAGGAGCGAGGGCTGGAGCAGCGAGTGCGGTGGGAGGAGGCGTTGCGGAGAGGTGGGCCGAAGCCTTTGACGGTGAAGGGGCTTGACGAGGTTGTTTATGTGCGGACGGAGCTGGAGGAACGGCCGAAGAGGGCGGGAGACGAGGTCGAGAGAGAGTGGGAGCGGTGGAGCGAGCAGGAGGGTCCCAAGGTGCTGGACGCTCTCGAGGAGGTAGTACCGGAGGAACTAGCCGTCGAAGAACCAGCACCAGGAACGCCGACCTTCACTCGTCCCTCCTACTTCTCCTTGGCACATCCCCTCGCCGATCCCATCTCCACCCCTCCACCGACACCTTTGCCCCCTGCCATCGTTCCCCACCTTCTCTCATCCCTCCCACCTCGAACTCTCGAAGTTCTCTTCCTCTTCCTCGCCCAAACCGCGCCACGATCCCGCGAAACCACCTCGACCGCACTCGCCCTGTCCCTCGTCATGGCCTCCCTCTCCATCCCTCCATCCCTCGGCGCATGCTCTGGCACACCTTCGACATGGCTCTCATCGACGAAGGTCGCGAGGGCGCTTTCGTCAACGATCGGAGGGACCTCGCTGCGGAGACGTGGGGGCACTGGGTTGAGCAGGTGCAGCGGTCGAAACAAGGCGCTACGGCGGCGAGGAAGGCGCTCAAGCGGCTCGAGGTCCTACTCATGCCGTACGACGGAGATTTTGGCATGGCGCCGAACAAGAAGACGCTGGCGAGCGTGGCGCAGCTGGCGCGGATCCTGCGGCGGCAGTGGGCGAAGGGACCCATCGAGGGGTACTCGCCTGTGTCAGACGTGATGCGCTTGCTCGCGCGGTTTCCCCCCGGACCGGTCGCGGAAGGATTTCCGCTGGACTCGCCGAGACGGAGGAGGGCGAAGCTGCATGAGCGGGTGTACGAGATGACGAGGAAGGTCTTTCGCGATATCGTCGAGGACGTTATAGGGCGGCCGATCTACCTTCGCAACGGCGAGGTTTTTATCGACGAACCTCGATCGTCGGACCCGTCGACTCCTCGTATTCCTCGACTCAAGCTGTCCGACTACAACACCCTCGTCAACTACGCCCTCCACCACTTTGACTCTCTCGACCTCGCTGTTCACCTCGTCACCCACCTCCGATCCTCCTCCCTCCACCCCTCCGCAGCGACCTCCAACATCCTCCTCCCCTCCCTCGCTCGTTCCTCCGCTGACGCCCTCTCCTCGATCCAGCGTCGCACCGAGAACGCCCACACCTTCCCTACCTTTGTCGCCTTCCTCACCTCCACGTCCGACCTCTCCGCCCTCCCCGCCCTCGTCTACGCCATCCTCCCCGAGCTCGACACTCTCCTCCCTCACACCGTCCGCACCCTCCCTCTCGCCACTCCTCCACCCCCGGGGAGGAATCCCTACCTCTACGTCACGCTACTCAACGCTCTCGCCAAAGCCGGACGAACGGGCCTCGCCGAACGCGTCTTCCGCTCCGCGCGATGGGCCGCTCAGCTCTCGCGCGAGAACGGGAAGAAGGGGTGGGTCCTCCCCCCTGCGGCGTACACGATCATGCTTCAGGTGTATGCGCTCGAGGCGCAGCGAGGGAGGAAGTTTGAGGCGCGCGCGGCGGGAGGGGAGGGGAGGAGGTCGTCGCCTTTTGTGAGGGGGTGGGGGAGGCATGCGCTGAGGGTGTTTTTGCTCAAGGAGCGGAGTGAGGAGCTGAGGAAGCAGTTGGGGGAGACGGCGGAGCTAAGAGGATCGCGCGAGCTGAGGGGGCTCGAGATGCCCAAGGTCCTTCGGTCGGCAGCGGCGCCGATCGTTAGTCGGTGGGAGCTCGAAGGTGGGAGCAGCGGGTTGGAGATGGAGAGCCTCAAGATTGCGATGGAGAGCGAGTTCTCCCAGTCGGCGTTGGAGACGCTTTATCCGGGAAGGAGTACGCCGGCGTACTTGGTCGCGAGGTGGATCAAGGCGGGGAGGGCGCCGTTGAGGGGACCTTGGAGGGAAACGATGTTGGCGATGATGGGTGATGGGGAGGTCGACGCAGTTGTCGACGCAGTTGGCGCAGAAGGAGAGGGCTGAGAGTGGGCAGGCAGTAGCTTGACTTGCAAGTCGTTTAGGAACATCGTAGCGTCTGTAGCTCGAGAGAGACTTCCTACGGGAGTGGACGGGAGAACGAAAGACGATTCGGCGGGCGAATTGCTCCTCTCTCCCTCCGCCCGTCACCTTCGTCCCTCTCCAACTCTCACGTGCTGCTCAAGGACAACTCTCAACTCGACAAGGATGCCAGGCACTACTCCAGAAGACCCTCCATCGCCCAGCGACTCGTTGTCCGCCCTCTCCAGCTCCGACTGCGACTCCGAGCTCTCTCTTCACTCTCTTCCTCCCCTCCTCTTCCTACCCTTCCCAACGAAGTCCTCGCCCTCATCTTCCTCTTCGCCGCC
>KZ627156.1:1264181-1278769 GCA_002917775.1 Glaciozyma antarctica PI12
TCTTTCATTCCTGCTAGACTGCTCGCTGACACCACTTCGCAGATCACTCTCGTCCTCTTCCCAGCCTCGCGTCCCGTCCTCTTCCCTCCCATCCCCGATCCTCAGCACGCCACCACCTCCGCTCCCATTCCCAAAGGACCCAACCGCCTTCAGGACCTTCTTTTTTCCATTCGAAAACCCTTCTTGCGCCTCTCGACGAGCGAGCAGTTCAAGGAGATCACCACGATCACGCAGCGAGTCGGGAAGAGGATAATCAAGGGTGTTAGTAAGGACGATGAGGGGAATGCGGCGGTGGGGAGGAAAGAGGTGGAGAGTGATAGTGAGTGGGAGAGCGAGGGGGAGGTGATCGACCCGAAGGACAGGGCGGCAAGGAAGGAGGTTGCGAAGAGGAGGAGGGACGAGATTATTGCTGAGGTTGGGAAGGCGACGCAAGATGCTCTCTGCATTGTCGCGGACGCTGGCGAGATCTTGAAACAGTGAGTTTGCTTCTCCTTCGCTCGGCTCGACCTCGCTGATCGCTTCGATTTCTGCAGCGCTCTCACTCCTCCCCCTCCGTGTCTTCGCACCACCTCTCGCGAAAATCTTGTCACCTTCATCCTCCTCCCACTCTTCCTTCTCACCATCGTCCTCCCCGCGCATCTCTGGGCCCAGGGAACCTCGTTCATTGTCGGCATCGCTTTCTTCGCTCAGCCTCTCATTAAGCGTGCCTGGAGGAAGTTCGTCAAGCTCGTTCCGAACTGGAAAGAGGTCCTCGATCCTCGCAAGTGCGTCCTCCGTCGCGATCGCTGTCTCGAGCCAAGCTGATCGCGCGCCTTCGCAGCTCGCTCTTCTCGCGCGTCCCGAACGATCCTCAAGTCGTCCTCAACATCCTTCGCATCAAGGAAGCCGAATACGACGCCCTCCCTCCTCCTCCAGCTACTCCCTCTTCTAGCGGCGACGAGAACGCGACGACGGAGACGGCGGACGACCTTTATCTTCAGGACGTCGACGACTCGGAATCCGGGAGCATGGTCACCGCCGGGAGCGAGGGAAAGGAGGGGGACGAGACGAAGAGGAAGAGTGTGTTCAAGAAGGGCGGGAAGAAGCTCTTGGGAGGAATGCAGAAGGCTGCGAAGAAGGTTGCGAGGCTCGATGCCGACGCTACGATCGAGGAGGAGGGCGAGTCGAGCAGGCAGAAGGTGCGTTCTTCCTCTCGCTCTTCGCTTCGTCGTGCTCATCGAAATCTATTCGCAGGTCGGCAGTAAGATCGATCGAATCCTCTACCAGAGCCGCGCGAAGGACGAAGGAACTCCCGAATGCACGTCCTCGCTCCTCCCCTCCGAGTCGTTCCCGCTAACATCCCGCACAGCCTTCCCCGCCAAATTCCAGGGAACCTCCGGCCACCTCATCATCCAGCACGCTCCCTCGCACCCTGATACGCTATCCTTCACTCCGCTCCGCTCCTCGGCCCCAACGTTTTCGGCCCCGCTCGCTGACCTCGTTGAAGTTAAGAAGCGTGGTGTCTGGGTCGGGCGTGCGGTGCTGGGGTGGGCGGCGAAGACGAGGGTCGAGGGGATGGGGCTGGAGATGAGGTTCAAGAAGGCCGAGGAGCGCGTGGTGGATCAGGTGGTGGAGGGGGAGAGGTATGAGGGGGAGGGGTTCAAGTTTGAGCACGTCGCGAGGAGGGATCAGCTTTTTGCGAGGTTGGCGAGTGTGGGAGGGCAGAGGTGGGAGAGCTTGTAGGAAGGTTTGGAAGTGCACTTTGTCTTGCGTTCCGAGAGCGAGCAGTGCGAAGGCTTGGGACTGGGTCTTCTTTGCCGTCTGCTCGTGGATTACAGGTCGTGAGTTGAAAAGGGAACAAAGTCAAAGCCGCGAGCTACTCGGTATTTGCTGGCAGAGAAAGGTCAGCAGTGATTCGGAAAGAGCGAGAGAGAGAACGCACTTGTCGAATCCCAGCACGTAGTCCACCTCCACCCCCAGCTTCTCCAACTCCCCCAGCATCTTCAAGCTCTCCTTCCACGACCTATCCTTCCACGACCTATGATGATCCGCTGCTTCTTCCATCCGCCCTCGAGCTCCAGGACCTTGAGCCCTGGCTGGCAGCTCGCCCGCCCTTACGCGCGCCAATAGTTGTCGAACTGGCCCCATGACTTCAATCCCGCCGGGAACCATGATGGCGAGGATTTGAAGCGAGGGGCCAATCGCAGCGAGAAGCTCTCCTGCAGGCGCGTCGCCGTAAGCTTCTCGTCCGCACCGGAGCTCCAGCTCGAGCCAAACGAGGTTGACGCAAAGTCGAGCGAGAGGAATGAGATCGGCGTCGACGATTTCACCGAGGTAGAGGTAGCGGAGTGGGGGCTGGGAATCGGCGGGGAGGTTGGTGGTGAAGGCGTCGACGTCCTCGGCTTGTGCGAGCCTGATAGATTGTAGAGTCGAGGAGGAGGCGGAAAGGATGGAGCGAAGAGGCCCAGACGAGCCGCCGCTGTCTTCAAGATCCAGGAGGAGGGACGTGAGGGAGTAGGGGCAGGAGGTGGACTGGGGGTTGTTCATGCCGAAGTATCCGTCACCGTACAGGAGGAGGTGTTTTAGCGCTGGTGGAACAAGCGGTCAGCACGTTCGTGAGCAGGAGGCTAAAGACGGACCCGATAGATGCGCGCAAAGGAGGGCGTCCTGCCTCAACGCACCGCGACAGTGCAGCTCCTCGATTCCAGCACAGCGGGCGAATAATTCCAGAGCAGTCGGTTCCGTGAGGCGGGAAGAGTCGCCGTTGTCGATGACGACGAGTCGAATCCTGTAGCGTCCTTGAGCAGGGCTGCGGCCTCCTTCCTCCCTTCAAGCTTCATCGGCGAAATAAAGGCTCGACCAAAGCATCGGCTGGGCGGCTTGAACCCACAAACGGCTGACGAGGCTGCAGGCGCACAGCACTTGCCGGCGCGTGTGATTCATCACCAAGGCGACACCTCGAGAGGCGAGGAGGAGAGGGATTTCGGCAGCGAGCTTTAGGATCCATTCAATGATCTCCGAAGGGAAGGCGCCAGAGTCGTGCATCGGCTGTACGAGGACGCGTTAGATGGGCTGGCGCAGGGGTGAAGACGTCCCCGTTGTGAGATGGGCTACTCACAGTGCTGATTTGAAGAAGCAGGTCGAGGAGGGGATCGCGGGGACTTTGCGGAGTGATGCTGCAAAGACGTTCAGCGAGGGCGAAGGAGCGGATTCAATGGAACGGAGCTCACTCGTGCAGGCTGCAGTGCTCGCAAAGGGCGTGCTCTAGTAGTCGGAGGAGAACGGTGACGCGGAGGTCGCTGGGGGCGCAAAGTTCAGCCTGGTTCTCGACGAGGAGCTGGAGCTACGCACACGTACTATACGCAGCAAGTGAGCAGTACGAACGGAGCGAGCAGTCTCTGGAGCGCGAACGAGATCCTGAGCGATGTGGCAGGAGGAAGAGCCGCGAGCGTCCTCAGTCTCACAGCTTCGTCTTAGCCAGATCGCAGGCAGCGCGACAACGCAGGTCTATGGCAGGCAACGGCACCATCAGCGCTATCCTGAGCACCTCAGGCCTCCCCTCGTTCTCCCCAACAACTCACGACCTGATCCTCCTCGAGCACCACCTCTTCTCCACGCCACTCTCCTACAGCTCCTCCTTCCCCTCCCACCAGCTCCTCCTCTCCCGCCCGCCCTCTCAGCCATACCAGACTCCCGCCCTCGTACCAACCACCGACGAGCCGGTGCAGCTCTCTCGCCGGAAACGACGCAAACTCGGGCCTGGGACGGAGAGCACGCCGGCGGACTGGGCTGCGTATCGTGCAAAGGAGGAGCGGAGGTCAACTACGGACCGAAGAACGGCTGAGCATCATGGAGGGATCGAGGCGATGCTGGGAGGAGCTGTCGAGGCGGTGAGGGAGGGGTGGGGAGGAGAGTGGATAGGTGGAGAAGAGGGGGTGCGCTGGATCTCAAAGGAGGAGGAGACGGATAGAGAGGAACTGGACTGGGTAGAGCTGGGAGCTGGTAGAGGAGGGAGGGAACTGCTCGTTCTGGAGGGGGAGACCGCGGAGCTGGACGACCTCTTCGGTCGGATCGTTCTCAACGCGTCCTGCGAGACGATGAGGCTGCGCTGTGTGTCCACCGAGCCTCCAGAGCCTACGCTCGTATTACCGCCGTCTTCGGCGTTCCTCTTCTCTCCTTTCTCGAGCTGGTCAGATCCCTTCTCTGCCGTCGCAGCTCTCGGTGCCGAACGCGGCGGATGGGACGTTCTTCTTCTTGAGTGCGTGCTCTCTATTTGCCTCCACAATCTCGCGTTGACGATGTAAATCTCAGCCCTCCATGGCCCAACTCCTCTGCGAACCGCGCGACGGCATACGACACTTTCGACGCTTACGATCTCTGGAAGCTCGACCTCCCTGCGCTGCTCGGAGATGCTTCGACGCTCGTCGCAGTATGGGTAACAAACAACCCGAAGGTTCGCTCTTTTGATTTCTGCCGTGCTCCGGCGCACGCTGACGCGACGCAGTTCCGCACGCTTCTCACCGAGAAGCTCTTCCCGGCCTGGGGTCTCTCGAGTGTCGCAGAATGGTACTGGATCAAGACCACCTCTCTTGGCGAGCCCGTTTGGTCACTCGACAGCACTCACCGACGCTGCTACGAAGGTACGCTCCGTCCTCTCGTTCTCCCCGCCTCCTCCCCTCTCCACTCAATCGACCACGCGCTCACAACGATGTCAACTTCAGGACTCCTTCTAGGCTTCCGCAACCCACCATCTCCACCTCCCTCCCTCCCGCACTCCAAGATCTTCCTCTCCACCCCCATCGGCCACTCCCGCAAGCCCGTCCTCCTCGGTCCGTCCGTCCCTCTCCCCTCCCCTCCCCGCTAACCCACACACACAGACCTTCTCCGTCCCTCTCTCTCCTGGCTCGATGGCCGGTCGCCGAACGTAGTGGAGATGTTTGCGCGGACGACGCTGGCGGGACCGCTTGCGGAGGGAGGGGAGAGGGGACTGTGGTTGAGTTTGGGGAATGAGGCGGTCAAATTCAACGTGCTGGAGACGGGGGAGGGAGCGAAAGGGTGGTTGGAGGAGAAGGAGGAGGGTTGAATGCGTTGGATGCGATCGTTTGAATCGTGAGATGTGGAGGGAGTTGGCGGTCGTGCCTGCTCGTTGCTGAGTCGCGAAGTCCGCTGTCCTCTCGCGTATTCGACTCACGCTACCACAGGAGCTGCTGGTGGTCTTCTGGCTCGGTTTCAAGGAAGATTTCAAGCGCGAAAGCGCGAAAGACGTTTCGAGCGGCGCGGCAGGAGCCCCCACCTCTCGCGAGCTCAACGCCACGGCTACGCTAGTAGAAGCAGACAACAGGCACACATCGACACGCACAGCAAAGTCCTTCACTCGCTCCACGCCTCTCTCCGCACTCGCCGTCGTTCGCCAAACAAAATTGCATCGCACAGGTCAAAACGCGAATTCGCTCTCCCAGGCGTCCCTCGACGGGTTGTTGCCGAGAAATGCTAGATGGGTTGCCGTGGTGAGGGGTACTGGGTGTGTGAAGGGGGGAGTATGATGCGGTACAGAAAACTACGTGGGCACAGAAAGCGGTGTGTACGAGAAAGCAAGGGGAACACGACTATCGTTCTCGCACGTCTCCAGATCCATCCCTATCGTGGATATTGAAGCCTTCAACAATCGCATTAGCCACGCTCGCCGAGTAGGCAGAAACCAGACGCACACTTTGTGCCCCAATCGCACCCCTTCGGCGCGTTGAAGAAGCGACACACAGCCTTGTCCTTCTTCCTCCCCTTCGCGACCGAACCGCGCTTCGAGCGACCAGTTTGAGGCTCGGGCGTCGGCTCCCACTGCTGGTTCATCGAGTACGGCTGCTGCTGCTGACCGTTCGCATCCCACGCCAAAGGAATGGGAGGAGCGCCCCAGCCGTTGTTGGGAGGTTGACCGTAGGCGGGCTGAGCGGCTGCGCGATCGAGCTGCGAGGAAGTGGGTCAGTTATGGCGAGGAGAAAAGGCAGAACGGAACGCACTTGGTACTGCCGAAGCTTCTGGTTGTAATCCTCCTGCGCCGAGAGCTGCGGCGCCGCCGGGAGCACGCCCCAGTTCCCCAGCTGCGCTCCAAGCTGCGACCCCAGCGCCGGGTTCTGCTGAAGGATCGACTGAATCAACGCCGGGTCGAAGCTCCTCAACTGCGCCATCGTGTCGTTCGTGACCGCCTGCGAAGTCGCCGCCACCACCGGAGCCTGCTGGAACTGCTGCCCGAATCCCGTCGCGGAGAGTTGGCCGAGGAGGGACGAGATCTGGTCGTTCGCTGCGAAACCGCCGGTGGGCGCGACGGAGGATTGAGCGATCGCGATGACAGCTTGAACGCTCGGGTCGTCGCGAAGGTCGGCGGAGAGTTGAATTGTGAGGGTCGGAGGATCTTCGGCGGTGTAGGGAGGAGGTTCGGCGGGGGAAAGAGGGACGTCTGCGGGATTGAGGTAGTCGACGACCATCGCGCTGGCTTCGCGAGCGGTTTGGATCGAGAGTTCGGGGGAGACGGCGTCGGTGTGGAAGGACTTGAAGTCGGCGTCGTTGGGGACAATGATGTCTGCGGAGCGAGGTCAGCGAGTAGCGCGAGGGAGCGAAGCGGGAGAAGGAGACGCACCGACGGGCTGGTACCACTCGAGCTCCTCCTCCATCTCCTCCTCCATGTGCATCGTATGCGTCAATCCCTCCTGCTCCTCCATCATGCGTACGTCCACTCCTTCGTCATGCGTCTGTGCGAAAACGTCGTCAGCCAGTTCCGTCAAATCAAGCCAAGGCGACGTACCTCGTTCCCCATGTTCCGCCCCTCGATCATTCGCATCTGCACCAAATCCACGTCCTTCGGCCACCTCACACTCTTCTTGACCTTTTTCGTTCGCTCCCTTGGGCGCCATAGACGTCGTCAACCCGTCCTTGTTCTCGACGTCCTTCTTCCTCCCCATCGAACTCAGCGCCGCGAGGAACGGGTTGCTCGAATCGACGGCAGAGGAAGAGACGTCGGGCTTCTTCTCCTTCTTGAACGACGGGAGAGCGGCGAGAGAGGGAGCGGGCTTCTTCGCTGCTGGAGCGGCGGCCGACTTTGTTTCGGGCTTGACGACGACTTTGGCCTTCTTCTTCGCTCCTGCGCGACAACGGAGATGATTTAGTAGCTATACGGAAGATCGAACGATGCGAACGCACCTTCGCTCGGTTCGACAGCCTTTCGCTTCGCATCCTTGTCGGGCTTCGCATCCTTCGTCGGCCGAGCGTTGAGCGCATCCTGAACCATCTTCGTCCATCGCGCGTGGAGCTGTTTTGCAATTGCAGAAGCCGCTACAATCCGTTCAAATGTCAGCATCCAAGCGAGAGCGATCACGAAAGTAGCGACGCACGAGCATTCGAACCCTTTTCGCTGACCCGCTTGACGCGAGGGGCGATCTTGTACTTGCCAAGCGAGTCGCTCGTGAGAGGGAGTTTGGTGAAGACCTGGAAAAGGGAGAGGGAGCGAGACGATCAGCGATCCGGTTCTCCGAGTACGATGGGGTTGGAGGCGAATCGCGCGCTGGGCGACTCGATGCGCTGGTCGCGCCCCGAGCTACTTTCCAGGCCGTGGAGTCTCTCTCTAGGATCTGGGGAAGCGCAAAGAAAGGAGTGAGAGGAGACAATTGGTTTACGCCAGCGCCGACGCGACCTCGCCCCTCGAACGCCTCGCTAAAGCGTGGGTGATCAGCCAGCCTCACGCCCCTCTTCGCGCCTGCTCTTCCAGCCGACGGCAGCGCCCATCCCATCAGACGAAGAGCACGAAAAAGCGAAACTAGAACGCACCTGCAGCACCAGCACCAAGGTCTCTGCAATCTCGGGACTCTCCTTGCCCGAACTAGCGCCCAACATCCAGTCCCTCAGCACGCGCATGACCCCCTCCCCCTCCCTCGCCGACCAGCGCCTTCCACCATGTCCTACTGTCAGAGGGACAGCATCGTCTTGAGCACTTTCATCCGTCCTTCAGGAGGGACGTCCGACGCGTCTCCCCAGGCGGAAGTCGAGGGCTCGGCGACGATGAAGGTCGTGAGGAGGGTCGAGAGACGTCCGCAAGTGGATTCGGCGGCGCGCGACATGCGGGCGTGGGTGATGAGGTCGTGGAGGGTTGGGAGGATCTTGATCCAGGGCGTCGAGATGGGTTGAGCGGGGACGGGGACGAGAGTGGCGGGTTTGGGTTTCAGAGCGGGTTTCGTGACGGGGAGCTCGAATTTGGGGACGGATTTGGTGATGGGTGGGGTGGGGAGAGGGGCGAGGGGAGCGAGGGCGGCGGATTGCTGTTGGCGAAGTTGCTCGTCCTTGGCGAGTTGGCGCTGCATTTGGAGCGTCGGAGAGGTTCCGTTGCTGCCGTACGAAGTGTGCGAGGACGGACGAGCGGTCGAGGAGCGAGGGGTCGACTGTGGCGACGACTTGGGCGTGCGACGATCCGTTCGCGTTCTGCTGGCCGATGAAGGCGTTCTGCTGTTGACTTGAAACTTGAGACGCGAAAGCGTAGGGAGAGTTGGGAGAGTCGGAGAGGGCGTTGGGGTTGACAAAGGCGGGTTGCGAGGAGGAGGAGGGCTGCGAGGATGCGGCGATGGCAGCAGCAGCAGCAGCAGCGGCGGCTTGCTGCAGCTCAAGCTGGCGGGCGGCTTCGCCTGCGGCCTTGACCGCCTCGATCCTTTGACGAACGTACTCGACGAGAGGTCGATCTGGAGGAAGGGGAGCTTCGAGGAGTTGGGCGGTGAACCAGATGCGGAATTGAGGGTTGCCGAGGAAGTTGGCGTCCCATGGAGTGAGAACAAGGTGGGCGTAGCTGTAGAACAAGGCAGAGTCAGCCGTCTGCTCCTTGGTCGACTTGGGGAGCTGAAAAAATTAAATCTCGACGAGATCGTCCGCGGACTTTGGCCCTCGTGCTTTGGCTCGTTTTCTGCAGCTTCTTTGTTGTATTATTTCTTTGGCCCAGCAGTACGCACGCAAGCTCGATACGAAGCCAGATTCGCATCGAATGGAGCTTGTTTTTGCATCGGAATCCGGTCGAGAAAAGCTTACGGGTCAGGCTGGTCAGGCTCAGTCGACATGTCGGGCGCGTTGATCCGTCGAGTCGGAAGCGAGCCGGTCCCAGCGAGCACGGCGGCGGGTGGAGACGTGAGGGTCGCGGTGGAAGGTCTGCAGGGTGGAACGAGAGTGAGCTTCCCTCCTTGAGCCCTGCCAAACAGCCTGGAAGAGCGTACCCGAGCTTGTAGCGCGCGTGCAGAGAGTGGTCCACTCCAACGAGTCTTCTTCTGAGTCGCCCTGCTTCCCAGTTCAAGCTGCCCTCCTGGTATTCTCCCCTAGTTCTCCTTCTGTAAACAGGCGTGCGAGCTCGCGCTAAGTAAGTCAGGAGGAAGGGGAGTGCCGAGAGAGGTGCCGGGAACGTGGCAAGTCGGAGCAAACGGGAGGGAGTGGGAGGTTCAAAGGCGGTGGTGCAGCAAGCGGGGGGAATTCTCTCAGGGTGGTCGCAGTTACGCCGTTGTCGTCCTAGAGTGCTCTTGAACGTCCGAGGCGCGACGACGAGGTTGTGGTGAGAGCGAAAGAGGCGTCGTCGACGTCGAGCGAGCAGTCGTTCTCCTGCCTCCGCCCTCTCCTTCCCGCCTCCGCCTTTCGTCCTGCTCAGAGTGATAACAGGAGCCGCACGCCCGTACATCCACCTAGGCCGTCCGAACAAGCTCCCAGCGCCGACACACGACGCCCTCGCCCACCACCTCCCCCGCCATCTCCAGCGCGTCCTCTCCTACACCCGTTCGCCTAGCTACAAGCAGCAGACGATGCGTTAACAACAAGGGCCACCCCCCGCGATACTCCCTCGAACCGTTCCTGCACCTCTCCTCCGCCTACTGCCTACTACGCCCTAGCAGCTCCCTCCAGCCCCCCTTCCAGCCAACGACACGCGCCAGCTCTTGCAGCCCCACCGCCGCCGCGTCTTCCTAGTCGCAGCACAGTCACTCAATGAAGCAGCAGCAGCAGCAGCAGCAGCAGCAGCAGCCGCAGCAGCACCAACAACAGCAGATGGGTCGCGTCGCGATGAGTGGGCCAGGGATAGCCGGAGGAGGAGCACCAGGCCAGCAACGGATGATGGTGAACGGCGCACCAGGACCTCCACCTCAAGGCGAGACCGCCAGAACGTACATCCAGCCCTCTCACCCTCACCACCCTCAACACCAAGCCTGGCGCGCTCAGCAAGGCTACCCGCCCGCTCCCCCTCAGCAACCACAACAGCTCCACATCAACACCTCCTTCCCTCCTCAGTCAAACGGTATTCACCAATCTCCCGTACATGGCCCTTCGGCGAGACCCACTTCCACTGCGCCGAGGTACAGCAATACGCCGCAACAAGCTCCGCCGCAACCTTCGCCTCAGCAGCAGTATCGCGCTGCGGGAGGTCCTCCACCGCAGATGAGGGTACCGAGCGTTGGGGGACCGCCGAGCGCTATGGCGGCGAATTTGGCGTTGCATGGGTGCGTCTCCTCTTTCAGGCACGAAGCGAGGGAGCTGACGCGCGAGAGCAGGAACGGACCGATCACGGCGACGGCGACGAACGTTGGACCGGCGTTAAGCAAGCTTACGGCGATGAATGAGAGCCTGTCTTTGGCGCTCGAGGTGCGTTCGGCTCTGGGAAGGAGGGAGCGAGGGGAGCTGATTTCGTTTCGCCAGATGGAGGATATCAACCAGCTACACGCTGTCGTCGGAGACTTCTTTACCGAAACCGGAATCATCAAGTACGGTCTCTACGACAAAGCTGCTCAGCTCAACAAAGTCTTCGGTGCGTCCTCTCTCCCCATTCCTCTCGCACGAACTCACACGCGCGCTCGCAGAGATCCCCTGCTCCGCCTTCCCCCGCTTCCACCACATCAACTCCATCTGCGGCGTGACCTACACGACCCTTTCCCCCTCTTTTGTCCGCGAATTCTTCCTCACCACTCCCGAGCCCGGTACCGGACGACCCATCCACGTCGGCTACC
Organism: Glaciozyma antarctica PI12; assembly: GCA_002917775.1. NCBI lineage: Eukaryota > Fungi > Basidiomycota > Microbotryomycetes > Kriegeriales > Camptobasidiaceae > Glaciozyma > Glaciozyma antarctica. Next base: position 1,275,167 of record KZ627156.1, read on the forward strand.
TCCTCCGCGCCGACGAGACGACTTGGATCTCGCGCTTCTCCAACGGCGTCAAAGTCGAATTAACGGGGACTCTGATCGTTCATTTCGTCGTCACCGTTTCGAGCGGACTGCGCGTCGAGAGTATGGAGTTCGATTCGCGAGGGCATGAGGAGCTCGTTGCGCGCGAAGCGGTGGTTAGTGAGCGAGTGGAGAAGTTTTATGAGAGTGGGGAGGAAGCGGGGAAGGGGAAGGGGAAGAAGGTTGGGCCTGCGACGAGGAGGAGGGTTGCGCCTGCGAAGGAGCGCGACGAGGAAGGCCCGCGTGGGGGGAGAAGACGCCTGGGTTGGGGAGCGTGGCGTTTGGGAATCATCTTTTGCCTGCGAGTCCGGTGGGGAGCTTTGGGATAACAGAGATGGGGATGAGGTGCCTCGAGGTACGTTGTCGTTGTTGCTGAGGTTGGAGCGGGAGCTGATTCCGTTGCGAGCGAGCAGATTGCGGAATCAGTAGCGCAGCTACAGGACCTAATCGCCTTCTCCCTCGAAGGCAACATGGGTCCAATCCGTACGTCCCTCCTCTCCCCCTATCGCACCCTCTCACACTCGCTCCACCCTCCCAGAATCTCTCGCCCGCTTCGCCGAAAGCCGCCAACGCGCCCCCTCGCAACAACATCCTCCTCATCCTCCCCAGCCACCTCAGCAGCTCCAACAACCCCCTCCTCAACAACCTTCAAACCCCTCCCAACCCCCACCAGCGTTCTACACCTCCAGCCCTCCCGCCTCTCCGAATGCGCTCAAGCGGAAGATGAACGAGGAGATCGAGTACGGGACAGCCGGGGTCGGAGGAACGTCGGGGAGAGGTAGAGGGGGAGGAGTGAGAGGGAGGGGGAGGGGGAGGGGCGCGTAGATATGTTTCGAGAGGGAGGGAACTCAGTTTTGGTTCCGATCTTGGGGTTTGGATGTGGGAGGGCGTCCCGTTGAGCGCGATACAATTCTCTCGCGCGTGGTGAGCCCTCGTCGCAGACTTCTGCGCGAGCACGCTCGGCCATCTCGCTCGCGAAGTGGCGCAGGTCCTCTCTCCTCGCAAGTTAAACGAGAGCATGCCAATCGTACCAATCCAGTACTATAAGAGAAGTAAATGCGCGCAAGTATGCAGGGTAACAAAACGGAGGGAAGTAATCGAATAGTCCATACACTACGACGACGGCGGCGGCACCTCCCCTCTGGGCGTAACGACATCCTCGGGCTCTTGATCCTCTCCCAGCTCCGATACCCCATTCTCCCACTCGTCCGCTTGCTCAAGTAGCTGCAAGTAGTTCTCCGGCACGAGACCGACGTCCTCTCCCAGTTCTCCATCCTTGATCCGGCCTGCTTGGACCTGCGTCGAGCATCAGCTCCTGCGTACTCCAACGGAGGGAGGGAACGTACCCAACCTGCGCATTGCCGTGAGAAAACAGTGACGACGTCCCCCGTCGTCATCTTCATCTCCGTCTCCAACTCGGGCTCAAAGTCGTATATCGCCGCATAGATGCCCGGCACGAACTCCCCCGCCGGCTCGTCTTCGCTGTAGAGCTGCGAGTCGTCCTCGGCTGGAAAGTCCGTCTGATGCGACGTGACGAATCCCCAGCTGACTGCGTGCGAAGGGTCATTTTGGTTCCTCCTTCGCGCGAATCTAGGAGAAAGCGACGTACAGCCTCCTCCGCCTCCAGACGAACTGAAATCCTCCCCCTCCTCTTCCTGCTCCGACCGCTCGCTCATCTCGCTCCTCCGCTTCGCCTCATCCGGGTGCGGCAGCCCCACGAACCTCGGGTCCTCCTTCTCGAACGCAAAGTCCCTCACAATGACCTTGATCTCCACCTCCCCACTTGTTCCCCAGAGGTTCGTCTCCGACTCCCTCCTCAGCGCCGGAGAAGCGAGGGGCGACGATATCGACAGCGCTAGGGATCCTCGACTATGCCTAAACGACGCAGGTCGAGAAGGTGGTCTGGAAGGCGGACGAGAGGGTGAAGAAGGAGGAGTCATTCGACTGCTCTTCTCTGAGACTATTCGGGCGTCGAGGCGAGACGGGAGGTCGGGTTCTAGATCTGGTGGAGGGCGGAAGGAGGAGGACGGGGAGGGGAAGAGGGGAGAGGTGGAGAGGGCTTCGAGGGTGGGTCCGTTGAGGTGCGTGTAGTTGGTGCTGGTGCTTGAGGACGTAGGGGAGGTCGGAAACGGGGAGTGCGCGGTGGTGGGAGAGGCGGCGGGGGTGGTGGAGGGAGTGGAGGAGTCGGAGGAGACGGTGGTGGGAGGAGAGGTGGGGGGAGTCGTTCGTGGAGTTGGAGGGGAGATGGCGTGCGAAGGCGGTTGTGAGGAACTCGAGGGCGTCGGTGGGATCGAGATGATTTGGCTTGTTCGAGGGGTAATAGAGGCTGTGAGAGGGTGGTCAGCGATGGCTCGTTGCGGGGAGACTGATCGGTCTCGCGCGCGTGTAGAGGTATGCAACACGAAGGAGACTGGCGGACAGCACGGTGCAGTCCACGGCCTCTGTTCGAGACTTGCGGGAGGGACAAAGTAGCCGATGGCAAGGCAACCAGCTCAGGGCGACCGCGCCAGGCTCAGCATCACCAGGCCGTTACTGTAGAGAGCCCTGCAGGCACTCAACAACACAGCCAGCCTCCCCAAAGAGAGCGTGGGTAAGCATTCCTCGAACGCGCTGAGACCTCTCGCGATGAACAACAACCCCCCGCCCCCTCAGCGCACACAGCTATGGCTGCTGTCGTGGTCAATTCTTACCCAGACGAGGATCTCAATGCACGCAAGAGCCTCGCCTAGGAAAGAGCGTCGTCGAACAGAGCCACAGCTGGTGAGCGTCCCCATCCGCACAGCAGGGGCGTAGTCAGCTTGCCTCGACAGCCGCCCGCGCCTCTCCATCGTGACTCCAGACCTCACCGAACCCAGCTATAGCCCGCTCTACTCACCCTTGTGTTGTTCCTCCATCTGCCTTCCCACGTCGACGACTTGACCGCCTTGAGCCGATCCAAGCTGTGCGGGGAGTGGCGCCGTTTGAGTCGCCATCGAGTGAGTCTCTTGGTGCGCCGCCTGGTCGGGTGTGGCTTGGATGATGTTCGAGATGGTTTGGATGAAGGAACAAGTGACAGAAGATCGACGAGGGACTTTGGTCGCAGGGGGAAGAAGGTCATGGGTCTGGAGGCGAAGTCGATCTTTCCTCCAGACAGTCCTACGTCTTCTCGCTCTTCTCCCATCTGCTCCGGAGGCTCTTTCAGGCGCTCGGAGGGAGACTGCTTGCTGTTCTACCTGCCGCGCACGAGCGAACGCCCGATGACTTGCTCTCGAACGGCGAGAGGCATCTTGCCCTCCACGCGACCGCCGCGACGCAAGAGCACGTCGCCTGGAGAACAACAGAAGCGAACACGGTGAGCACACTACAGGCTCCTTACTCTGACACCGCTGACTTCTCCCAGTCCAGCCCACTCTCGACCGCGAGCTCGTCGAACTCGATCATCGATCATCATCTCCTCCTGCGCCAGTAAGCCGACGTCTTCACCCCTGCGCCAGCCCATCTAACGCGTCCTCGTACAGCCGATGCACGACTCTGGCGCCTTCCCTTCGGAGATCATTGAATGGATCC
>KZ627156.1:1279314-1332751 GCA_002917775.1 Glaciozyma antarctica PI12
CTCAGGGCCTCGTCACAGAGCCTTCAGGACGTCGACCAAGTCCTCTGGCAGCAAGTGGCTACCGTAGTCCAAGATCCTGAGGCTTCTGACGTTCGCCGCACAATCCCTTCGCCCGATGCCGGCGAACCTGTGACTCTTAGGAATCTCACAGAATACAACCAGCGCTTCAGCGTAGTGCGGTCGGAGAGTACGACATCGCGCATGAGCTCGTGCCGCGCCCAATCAACCCAGCTCGACGACAGCAGCGCCACGTCGAGGAGGAAAGCGTAGCGCCAGTTGTATCTTCCTCCGTACGTTCCGACGGAAGCGAACTTAACGGCGAAGAGGAAGATGAGGGCGAGGACTTCGTTGGGAAGGGTAGGAAGGGGAGGGGAGGAAGAGAGTGAAGAGAGAGCTCGGAGTCGTAGTCGGAGCTGGAGAGGGCGGACAACGAGTCGCTGGGCGATGGAGGGTCTTCTGGAGTAGTGCCTGGCATCCTTGTCGAGTTGAAAGTTGTCCTTGAGCAGCAGGTCAGAGTTGGAGGGGACGAAGGTGATGGGCGGAGGAAGAGCAGCAACTCGCCCGCCGAACACCTGCACCAACTCGGTGCTTTCGCTCCTCCAACTCGCAGGGACAGGATGTCGGCAGCGCCTACGACCTCCCAGCCCACGGCAGCAGCACGAGACCCGCTGGTAACGACCCTTCAAGTGCTCCTCGCCTCTCCAGCACCTCTCGAAGCCGCCTCCCTCCCTCTCCTCCTCAGCTCCCTCCGCTCCGCAACACCCCTCATCCACTCCCTCGGCCTCGCCATCCTCTCCCGCACCCTCACAGCTCCAGCACCTCTCGCGCTAGCCCTCGAATTCCTCCTCGCCTCTCGCCTGGCCGCATCTCAAGCCGAACGAACCGAGGCGTTCGTGGCTCTCGGCGCCGTCCTCCAGGTCGCGCCGCCTCTAGGCGTATCACTCCTTATCGGCGGGCTACGGAAGCCGTTGGAGAATGCAGTCGGGATCGCTACTTCTCCAATCTCCAGTGCGGACGGGGAGGCTGAGCGCGCGGAGGAGCAACTGGCATTGATAGGGTTGCTGGCGCTCGCGGCGGGGCAGAGTGGAGTTCGAGTTATGGTTCGGGCGGCGGCGGGAGAATGGCTGGAAAGCGTGCTGGAGACGGGCGATGCACGAACGAAGGCTATGGCTGGGGTAGCGGTGGTTAAGCTGCGAATGGGGAAGGAGCGGCCAGAGGAAGGAGGAGCTGCGCCTGGAGCTGAAGCGCCAACGAGCCGATGGACGCTGGAGGATTTGGCGAGGCTGTGTGCGGAGCTCGTCGTGGCTGCTGCTCCGGCTGGAGCGAGCGAGCTGCCAGACGAGGCGATTGTCCTCCCTTCGCTCGAGGCGTTGGCGTACCTCTCCCTCACTCCCTCACCAGCCTTCAAGCATTTAACTACAACCTCATTCCTCTCATCCTTCCTCTCCCTCTCCCCGGCATCACCACCTCTAGCCTACGCCATCGCCTCCCTCCTTCACAACCTAACGACCTACGCCGCACCTCCTTCCTCCGCCGACCTCGCACGCCTAAAAGCCTTCGCCTCCGCCACCCCCCTCCCGACCGCTGAAGACCCGGCGACCACCACCGCGCGAATCTCCCTCCTCCTCTCCATCCCTCCAACCCCTCTCCCAACTCTCCGCGCCCTCGCCCTCTCCTCCCCTCCCACCCGCCTCCTCGCATCCAAAATCCTTCTCTCCCTCCTCACCCACCCTCCCCACCGACCAGCCCTCCTCCAAGCCGGCGCTCGCAAGCTCCTCCTCCGACTGATCCGGACGATCCCCTTCCCAGGATCAATCGATGCGATTCAGGCACTCGCCAAAGTCCTCATCACGACCAACCCGGCTCTCGTACTCGACGACGCGGCAATGGAGGACGCGGTGAGGGCTTTGGCGCTACCGCTGCCCGGCGAGGCGGGGCTGTTGATCAAGTTCGAGTGCCTGATGGCGCTGACGAACGTGGCGAGCGTCAAGGAGGAATGGGCCGAGAGCGTCGCGGGGCTCGTAATCCCTTTCGAGGCAGCCCCGGGGTTCGGAGAAGCAGCGCCAGAGAAGGAGGGGAAGCCGCTGCTAGGAACGGTTGAGGAGCTCATGCTGAGCGGCAACACCCTCGTTCGGCGAGCAGCGACAGAGCTCATCTGCAACCTCGTCGCCTGCGAAACTGGCGCCACCTACTTCGAACCTACTACTCCTTCGGCCGGCACACCGAACGAACCTTCCTCCCATCTTCACCTCCTCGTGGCCCTCTCCTCCTCTCCTGACCCTCCGACTCGCCTCGCAGCGTCAGGCGCACTCGCCTCTCTCGCCCTCTCCCCCTTCATCGCTGCCTCTCTCACCTACCCCCGAGGAATGGAGATCGTCCTAGCGCTGCTCGAGGAGGACGAGGAGCTCTCGGCGGAGGAGAGGCTTGGGCTGAGAGCGAGGGGGTACGAGATCCTGAGGTTGGTTGGGGCGCAGAGTGAGGGGAAGAAGGGGGATGTGAGGGAGAGGTTGGGAAGGATTGTCGGGAGGGAGAAGGAGTTGAGGGAGCAGGGGCAGGAGGCGATGCGTAGTTGGGGAGGAGCGTAACTTGACCTTCTTCGCAAGAAAGTGAGAGGCAAAGATTGCCTCGACCACTCTACGAGCTGTTACAGCGAGCGAAGATGGACGCGCAGAGGAGACCCGACGACAGGGTCTAGCGTCCTTCGAGCGAAGGTCCATTACGTCCCCGCTCCCCCAATCCCTCCCGTCCAGCTCGATCCCACCGGCACCACCAACGCCACCTGCGGACAAGCCACTCTGGGCAACTCCTCCACTCCCAGTTTCGCCCATCCCGTCCCAGCCCAATCCGGCTCCCCACCCCTCAGCTTCCAAGCATGCCTCGTCAACTCCACCGCCCTCACTCCATCTCCCTCGTTCCCAACGGGGTAATGTAACGTATACCCATCATAGTGCGGTACGTAGGCGCAGCAAGTATCGTCTCTGCCGAAGAGGGACCAGTAGAAAGATCCTGCGAGGGAGGAGGAGGTCGAAAGGTCCTCCATTGCGGAGAGGAAGGCGGGTAGAGGAGTGGGTAGGAAGGAGTAGATAATCCCTGCGAGGATCGGGGCAAAAAGGAGGATGAGGAGGGAGAAATGCCACCGGCGGAAGAGGAGGGTGCGGTCGAGGATATTTCGGCGGGGTGGCGGGGGAGGGGAGAGAAGCGTGGGAGGGAAGGAGGTGGTCGAGTCGGTGAAGGGCTTGGAGGCGAGGGAGGGACTGTCGACGCCGGTGTACGCACCTCGCCGGCGTCGATCGCGGCGGCAGCAGCATCCGAGACTGAGGCGCCAGGGCCACCATCGCGCGGGGAGGAGCCAGATGCCCGCCGCGAGGAATGCCGGGATGAGAACGGCGAGGTAGACGAGAGGTTGGTAGTACTTGTTCGTCCAGTCGAACTCGCCGACGAGGAAGGCTTTCGAGTGCGACGAGGCGAGGGAGGAGGCGCGTTTGAGGTTGTAGGAGTAAGGAGGATAATAATGATCTGAGCTGTGGCAGAGTCAGTACAGCTTCCTACGCCAGAAAGAACAGAGAAGAACGGACTAGATATCGACGCTGGCGATGTCGAGGTTCGATTTACGGACGCCGTAGGAGCCGTCGAGGACAAGAGTATCGGGAGCGAGCTCTTTGAGGTAGTCGGCGATGCTGGTGGTCCATTCGACTGGAGGAGGGTAATTTGAGCCGCTCCAACCTCCGAGCTCGTTGCCAGTCTCCCAGGCGAGGATCGTAGGCTCCTCGGCCATCGTGAGCTGCGTGCAGAAGGATCAGGATCCAGCCGTGCTTGAGGACGAGACGACCTACGCCGGTGATATTGCTTCGGTGAGTAACCAGAGCAGAGATGTAGGTCTTAAAGTCGGTGAACACTGCGCTGTCAACGTCGTAAAAGGGGTCGAAATTGGTCGAGGAGAGGTTGCGGAAGCGAAGGAAGGTAGGAATGCCGCCACTGCGACAGGTACATCAGCTCATCACTCGGATGCCAAGTAAAGACAACTTACTGATAGTAATCGTACTGGTCCGTGAGAGGAATGATGAGTCGCAAGCCGTACCTGCGCCGCCCACACCGTCAGCGCACCACAGGCAGATCCTAATCAGAGGAGGACACGCACGATTTGGCAGCCCACACAGCCCAGTCAATCGCCGCAAACACCTCCTCATTAAATACCCCCACGCTGGGCTGGACGGTCAGCGCAGTCCCGACCGACACGCCCAGCGTCGTCGAGCGGATCGTAGCTGCGCCCACCACGCAAGATCAGCAGCTTCCCCTCTATCAGCGTTAGGTACGTACTAGCTCCCATAGCACTCGCCACCGCCATCGCCTCCAGCACTCTCCCCCTGCCTGGCCAGCTCGGATTCGGCACGACATTCTCATCGAGCCCTGCGCCTCATCAGCTCTCCTCCGCATCTCCAGCAAGACGAGCAGTACCCAGCCAGTAGATGTTGGGCCCAACGGCTTTCCAGGAGGCGCCGTCGAGGGTGAGGCGCGTGCCATTGCGCTTGACGAAGGTTGAGGGAGTTGGGAGGGAGAGGGAGGAGGGGGAGGAGATGGTGAAGGCGGAGGAGGAGGGGGTCACGAGGCAGCTGTGCGAGTGGCGTTAGTGGAGCTGCAGAAGACGGCGGAGAAGGGAGAGCGCACGAGGAGCTCGCCATCTTGCGCGCGGACAGGAGCGCGATGAACGAGAAGGCGGGGGGTAGACGAGGGGGCTCAGAGGCGGCTGCGCTGGCACAGGAAAGAGCACCTGCTGAAAGGAGAGCTCGAAACGAGTGTTGGATGAGACGGCGAGGGAGGCGGAGGTGGAAGAGAGGGAGAGAGGCGCGGCGGAATCGCTCGAGCTGTGTCGACACGCCTTCCAAGTGCGCCAGCACAGCTGAAGGCAAGCACACCTCGACGGCAGCCGACAGAGATCACACACAAGCCGACCCACCAAAGCCGAGTTCGAGATAAGTACCGCATCCATTCCTCGCAGCTCTAACCAAACTTGAACTTGAACCCACCACCTCCTCCCCCACCCTGCTGGAAGAACTGCTGGCTCCCTTGCTGCTGAAAGAAGTTGAACCCTCCTCCACCGAACGGCGAGCCCTGCTGCTGCTGCTGTTGCGCGTCGTTGGGATCTTCGCCGTTGTCGAAGCGTTGCCGGAGTTCTGTGCGCAAGGGCGTTAGGACGAGCATAAGGACGGGGGGAAGAACGAACCTGGGTCGGAGAGGACTTCGTAGGCTTCGTTAACGGCCGCCATCTTCTCTTGCGTTCCTCCGGCCTTGTCGGGGTGCGCCTTGAGAGTCGCTTTCCGGCTGCGAAGGAGGTCAGCGGCATCTTTTGAGATCAGCAGAAGCGAACGTACTAGGCTCGCTTGATCGTCTTCGCATCGGCGTCGCGGGATACTCCAAGCACTTTGTAGTAATCCTGCAATCCACGTCAGCTCCATCCCTCCTCGGACGACCGCAGAAACGCACCTTTGCCGTCGACTGCTTCAACAACCTCTGCGCCTTCTGCAGCCTCCCAAGTACCTGCAAAACCCCATCAGCCGCTCTCCTCCGGAATCGAAAGAGGGCACACTCACCTCCCTATCGCTCCTCCCCGTCGCCTCAAACGCCGCATTCAGCACCCTCACCGCCTCCTCCCAGTTCTCCTCCACCATCAACTTGTCACCCCTCCCAACGAGCCCCCACACGTCCTCAGGATTGCGCTCCAGGATATCCTCGCACGCCGGTCCCGCCTTCCTCGTCTGCCCGAGCGTCACGTACGCTTTGCAGAGAGTCGAGAGGAGGTGAGTGATGAGTGGCGAGGAGCGTTCGAGGGTTGGTGAAGTGGGGAGAGGCGCAGGGGAGGAGGGGGAGGAAGGGAGAGGAGATTGGTAGAATTGGTAGGATTGCGCGGATGGTGGAGAGGACGCCGGATGAGGTCGAAGATCCGGCGATAGTGAGAGCTGCTTCGCCCCAACGACCTCCGTCGACCCAGTTGCGGAGCTTGGAGAGGTCCTTCTCTACCTTCTTCAGCGCTTTAAAAGCGCCTCGGCAGGCCTTGGAATCGGGGTCGGCGGAGAGGCATCGCTTGAGAGGGAGAAGGGCGTCAGAAGAGATGGAGAGGCCGTTGTCGAGGAGAAGGGCTGAGACGAGAGCGACACGGAGGAGGAGGTGGGGAGGGAGGGAAGGGGAGAGAGCTGCGGCGCGAGAGAGGTCCCCGACGGTCGAGTCCCAGTCTTGCGTCTGGAGGTAGCACTCTGCTCGGAGAAGACGTAGCTCCTCAGAGTTGGGGGAGAGGGTGAGGGCGGTCGTGGCGGAGGAGAGGCAGAGGTCGTAGTTGGGAGGCTTTGAAGCCAGAGCCTTCCGGACCGCCTTGAGCTCCGCCTGGGCGAATACGACTTGCGAGCGCTGTGTTCTCAAGTCAGCTCCAGCTCCACCCTTATCCGCCACAGAGAGGAGAGCACTCACGAGCTCCTTCGCGTCCACCATCGCCTTGCCCTCCTTGACCGTCTGCATCCCCAGGAAGGCGTCCACCTCCCTCTGCGCCTCCCCAAACTCTCCCAGCTTCAAGTGGAGCTTGGCCAGCTGCAAGTGCGCCTGGTCAAACTCCTTGACCCGAAGAACCTCTGCGAACCCCTCCTTCGCCTTGGCCCACTGCCCGGTGGCGAGTCGGACTGTGGCGCGCTTGTACAGCGTCGCAAAGTCAGAGGGATCCCGCTCGAGGCAGTAGTCGTAGATGGAGAGGGCGGAGGCTGATTTGCCCGAGGAGAGGGCGGTCGAGGCGAGAGTGAGGAGCTGGGAGATGGGGAGGTCGGCGGCGTTCTCTGGTAGGGCCTCTTGCGCTAGGAACAAGGGGGCCAGGAAGAGGGCGGCGAGGGTGAAGAGGTGCGGTCGCATGCTTGCTCGTAAGCCGTGTCCACTGTTGGCGGGACGAGGGGGGAGAACAAGAAAGAAATCGAACACGTCGCCGCGATTCTCTCGGCCGCAGCGAGGCGACAACGGATCCGAATGGTTGGTGGCTGGAGCTCCCTCTGCGTGGCTAGTCACTGGTATTGGTGGTAGGCGAGTACAGCCCTAGCATCTCACACCTCGCAACCGAAACTTCAGGCGTGCGCGACTCTTCATTCCGAACCAACAGCGCTCTAGTGCCCTCCCTCCCTCTTCCTCGGTGCGCTCCGAAGAACTGTCGACAAGCAAGTCAGTAGGAGCACCGAAGAAGTAAAGGAAGAAAGAGGAACGCACTGTCATCCACACGCAAGATCATCTCGGCCGCCTCGCTCGCAGAAAGGACCACCTGCCGCTTGAGCTTGTACGACTCGGTCACTCCCAACTCGCGCATAGAGCCCACGACTCCGAGATCCATGTCTGCAGCAAATCGCATCAGCTATCATCTCAATCGAAGGGAAGCGAAGAGGACCCACTCAAACCCGCATCCGACTTGCCCTCGTAGTGCGCCGCACGAAGCTTCGCCACCAAGTCCGACGAATCGTATCCCGCGTTATCCGCAAGGATCGTGGGAATCTGCGTGCTCGAAACACGTCAATTTGATCCTGTTCGCCCAACTCGCTCGCCCGAACGCACCTGCCGCAAAGCCCTCGCAAAGCTCTCCACCGCGAGCGCCTTCTTCCCCTCCGTCCTCTTCGACTCCTCCTCGACCGCGTTCGCCATCGTCATCTCTGCGCATCCTCCTCCGAGAACCGTACGCGTCTCCTTGACCGTCTGCGAGAGGACGGAAAGCGCGTCGTGAAGGGATCGGTCGGCCTCCTCGACCATTTGAGAAGTCGCGCCGCGCAGGACGACGGTGCAGGCCTCTCCGGCGGCGACTCCCGAGAATTTGATGAGCTGGGCGTTTCGTCAGCGTGGTGGAAAGGAGAGAGGAGAGACGAAACGCACCTTGTCCTCCCCAATCATGATCTCCTCAATCGTGTCGCACTTGCCGAGCTTGACCAAGCTAGGGTTGTCGAACGTACTCGCAATCTCTCCACCCGAAACGAGAGCCAAACGCTCGACTCCCTCGAAATCGGCGTGCTCGATGCACATGATGCCCGCTTCGGCGAAGAGGGACTCGGGGTAGTTGTAGATGAGCTGGCGGTTGACGAAGCAGGTCACGCCGTGAGCCTTGATCTTGGCGACCTTGGCCTTCATCTTCTCCTGTTGTCGTACGAGGGTCAGTACGGTGAGGTAGGAGAGCGAAGGGAAGAGACGAACCCTCTCGGCGCGCTCAAGCTCAGCGAGCTTGCCCGTGCCGTCCACGCGAACTCGGGCGCCAAAGATCTTGATCTTGTCCGTGTCCATGGCTGCGTCGAAGCGTTAGTATAACCCGCCACAGCAGAGCGACGGGGACGAACGGGTGTTGGCAATGAGGATCTTGGCGTTCTCAATCTTGTGAGGGCAGTTCACTCCAATCTTCTTGTCGAGGATGAATCCCTCGTCGAGGTACGAGTCTGTGAGCTTTCCTCCCTGCTTCTTGATGATCTGAATGTGCTCGAGGTCGGTAGATCCCTGCGTCGCCACTATCAGCTCTCATCTCCTTCGCTGCGCCGAATCAACGCACCTTCAACCGCAGAACAGCCGACACTGCGAGCTCCGCAAAGTAGTCCTTGTCCGCTGCGAGAACCTTTGAGGAAAGAGTCGTCCGGGCAATCGCGAGCAGGTCCTCCCTGAACTGGACGGGGTCCTTTCTGCTCGTGCGTGCGGAATCAGCTCCCTCGCCTCTCCTTGCCAGCAGGAAGAACGCACCCGTGATCAGTCGCGCTGTTGGAGAGAGCCTCGAGAGCAGTCTTGGAGGCAATGCGGAATCCCTCGACGACACTGTGCGAAATAGTTAGGACGAGCGGAGAGGCGAGGAGAAGGAACGCACGTTTGAGGGTGGACACGACCAAGGGTGACGAGCTTCTCGGCTTCACGGAGGAGCTCAGCAGCGAGAACAGTGACGGAGGTGGTTCCTGCGAGGGAGAAGCAAGCGTATCGTCAGCCACTAGGCGTGCGCCCGTCTCCTCCTCTAGAGCTCCACGGCCTAGAACTCCACACCCTTCCACTCCAACCTCTCACTCAGCAGCCATAACCTCAACTCACCATCTCCAACCTCGTCATCCTGAACCTTGGAAATGTTGACCAAAATCTTTGCGGCGGGGTTGTCGAGCGCGATGCTCTTAAGGATGGTCGCGCCGTCGTTGGTGACCGTGATCTCGCCCGTGGTGGTCGAATGCAGGATCTTGTTCATTCCTTTTGGTCCGAGAGTCGACTTGACGAGGTCTCCGAGGGCGAGCGCGCCGACAAAGGAAGAGAGGCGAGCCTGGGAGGAACGGAGGAGGGTCAGCAGCAGCTCAGCTTGGGTGAGAGTTGGCGATGCGGAGGATGCCCAGGGCGCACACAGGGCACCGCTACACGCTCCTGTGACTGTACCAGCAGCCTGCTCGTCCCCAGAGCTTGCGCACCACGGCCTTCGCGTCAGCTCCACCAGCTCCCTCCAGGCATCCTTCTCCCCGCTCCCTCACGCGCTCCAACCCGCGCCTCCCTCGTTCCGTTCCCTCCTACCACTACGTCCACCCTTCTGCACACTCCTCACGCGCTCCCCAGCCCCCGCGCGCGCTGAAAAGAAGATTCTGGACCAAAGGGCGCTCAGGGCGTGACGACTGACATTCTCTGCTCGCTCTTGCGTTGCCTGTTTCGTGCAAGGTGGTCAGTACGCTTGCGAGCCACGCGCTAGAAAGGTACGCACCTCTTGGCCGAAGATGTTGACAGACATGGCTGGAGATGAGCGGGGGAGGGAGAGCTGCAGGGAGACTCGCTTGGAGATTTTGGCGTCGGCGACAGTTCAAGCTGTTGAGCTCCTCCCGTACACTCAAGCCTAACTCCAGCAAGCAAACACACGTACGAATGGCCACCACTTCCGCCCCTCAACGCTGGCTCGCTCTCGAATCCAACCCCGAGTCGTATAGTGCGTCTCCCTCTCGCCTCTCGCGCCCGTGCTGACGCGCAAGAACCAGACGCCTGGAGCAACAGCCTCGGACTGGATACGTCCAAGTACTCGTTTCAGGATTGCTACGGCTTGGACGACGAGCTCCTAGCATGGGTGAAGCAGCCCGTTCGCGCGGTGCTCCTCTTGTTCCCTATCACTGAGGCGTGCGTCTTTCGGAGGCTGTGTCGAGAGGGAGAGCTGATGGAGGATACAGGTACGAGAAGTATCGCAAGGCGCAGGATGCAGAGATTGAGGAAGAGGGAGTCGAGGGGGTTGAGGATGTCATTTACTTCAAGCAGACGAGTGCGTCCCGTTCTGCTGCTGAAGGAGGAGGAGAAGGAGCTGATGAGGGAGCCGTGACTGCAGTCGCGAACGCATGCGGAACCTTTGCTCTGCTCCATACTCTCGCCAACTGTGGCCTGCCCCTCGGTGAGTGCGGCTTTCCTCGCTCCGCCACCTCGTTCTCACCTCTTTACACAGCCGATGGACCTCTGACTGAGCTCTTCTCAAAGTGCCACGACAAAGTGCGTTCCTCCTCCTGACGCTTGACGCTTGAACTGACGAAACGGACCTCAGACCCCTCTCGAGCGAGCTCGCCTCCTCGAGTCCTCGCAAGAGCTCGAACGCGTGCACACCGAAACCGCCAGCACCGGTCAAACCGCCGTACGTTTATCCCACCTCCCACCTTCTCCCGCCCTGACTTCGCTCGCAACAGACACCCGATATCGACGACGAAGTGGACCTCCACTTTGCGTCTTTCGTCGAGCACAACGGCTGCCTGATCGAGCTCGATGGTCGGAGGAACAGTCCCGTTAACCACGGGAAGATCGAAGTGGGCTTGCTCGAGGTGCGTTCCCTTCCTTTTCGAAACTTTCGTACGGTGGCTGATGAGGAACGCAGGATACGGTCAAGGTCGTGAGGAAGATCATTGAGCTCACTCAGTCGATTCAGTTCAACCTCGTTACGCTGAGCCCGACGCCGACGGAGGAGTAGGATTTGGTTGGGAGGTTGGTAGGCTTCTGTGAAACGATGCTGGCGTCGTTGGAATTTCGTGACTTTGTTCCCTGGCGCCGTGCGTCTTGCCCGGGCTTCTAGATAACTTGCCGAGAGAGAGAGAAGGAGAGAGGACTCAGCGTGATTGCGTCGCTCAGCGCCAGCGACAGGAGCTGCTCGCGAATACTGAGCCTAGCGAGAGGCGTCGCTCGACGCTCAAAGGTTGTTGCCTGTCACGAAGTTGACGAAAACTCAAGCAGTCAATATCCCAGCGACGATACTAATGCTAAGCTCAATTCGCAACGCCACTCCTGCTCCTCCCGCTCGTTCGCTCGCTTCGAATCCCGCCTGCTCGTCGTTCGCCGTGCGAGGTTCGGGGTGAGATTGTGAGAGAGGGGCGAGGAATGGGAGAGTGGGATTGGAGGGTGAGAAGGCGGGTTGGCGAGGAGGATGAGGAGGAGGTGCACGGTGTGGGGAGGGGAGGTTCGAGGCGCGCACGATGTGTCGACCTGAAGTTGCGAGATAGGTCAGCGACGATGAACTCGAAGGAGAGATGTGAACGGACGCACCTTTTTCAGCGCCTACAAAACGTAGACCGTAATCCCCATCGCGATAACCTGCAGCGGCATCCAATCCTCCGGTTCCCCCTCCACGAGATTCACCTTGCTGTAAATGGACAAGCTCCTCAAGCTTGAGAGTCCCGGCCGATCGAGGTTCTCAACGACAACCAGGTCGATCCATGCGGGTTCGTCCCCCCCCCCCCCCCCGGCCGTGCGATCCTCCCAGATGACGAGCGAGTCGAGCGAAGTGGTCAAGGCGGAGAGGATGGTGTCGATCTCCTCGGCATAGTTGACCCAGCCATGGTCGAAGTGGTCGTGGCCATTGGCGAAGTAAGAAGGCCGGAATGCGACGTGGCAGAAATCGAGCTCGGGGGGAAGGCGCATGGTGGCGAGAACGGGAGCGAGGAAGGCGTGCCCTGGTCCCAAGCTGAGATGCTCAAGGCAGTTGAGGAGAGGTAGTGCCAATGCAAGGCTGGTCCGGTACTCCGGTACTCCCCATAAACGTCGCCGTTGGCAGAAAGATTGAGGCGTCGCAAGGTGTCGGCGGCGGAGGGGAGGAGGAATGGGATTGCCGTGCCACAGCCAGAGCAGCCTTCGAGCGAAAGTTCGGCGAGTTGGAAGGGAGGGATTCTCGAGAGAGCTTTTTCGGAGGTCGTTAGTTCACTGAGAGACAGCTTTTTGATGTCTAGAGAGCAGTACATTAGTCACGACCAACGCAATGGGAAGGAGACGAGCTCACGCGCGAGGTTGTCGGTTGTCAGCCATTCACAAGCAATCTCTCCGTCGACAGTATCCAGCTCGGTGACTCCTATCGACGTCCTCAACACTTTCTCCTGGAGATCCTCCTTGAGAGACCAGGTCATCTCGCGTCGCGAGTTCACTCCGAGTGCGCAAAGGGTAAGACTGTCCGTGCGATACCTCCTTGCTTCCTGCATGGCGAGCCAGCTCTCGGCCTGCTTGTCCGTGCCAATCCAGACCTCTCGAGCGAGGAGAGACTGGGCTGGCGCCGTCCACGAGCGCTGCACGAGGGCGAAGGCGGGTAGTGGCGTGCAGCGGGGTCTTAACGAGGACGCCTTCTCGAAGTCGGCAATGGCGAGCTTCATGATGTACAAGAGTAGTTCGGCGGGGAGGTGGGAGATGTGTGGCATCGTTCGAGCTGGGAGGAGAGCTGGAGCCTGGTCGAGCAGAAAAGTCAGCTTCATCAGCTCCCTCAGCTTCCACGCGGGTCAACGGGGGCTCACGCTGGCTGAGGAGGTCCTTTGACAGAGCAGGAGCACGTTCGGCAGCGAGTACCTGGGAGCCTCAGCGGAGATGGACCGAGGTTGAAACCTACTTCGCAGAAAGTAGTAGGAGCGACGCACCGATCGAACTTGGGCCAATTCACTCCGCCCGACTTTGAGGTTTCTTCTTCGTCTTGCTCTCCTCCGCACGCCCAAACGTAAGTTGAACAGGCTCAGCAGACGAGGAAACAGTCTGCACAGCACTCCCGTACACGAACACCCCGCCAACACTCCCCCACTCCGACTCTCAGACCGCCGCGACAACCTCGAGGGACGACTGCAGGAGGAGGGGGACTTGGTTGGGGACTGTTGGAGGGGGAGCAGGGGCGGGGGGTTGCAGAGGATGGAGTGGAAGACGGGCGCGGTAGAGGGCAGGCATTGGCGAGGGCAGGGAGTGCGTGAGGAGGGCGGGCGCAAGTCAGGAAGACGATTCGGAGGGCTGCACGCTGACTATTTTTTCTCCCCTCTCTCCTTCCTGCTCTCCAGCTACACGATGGGACGAGGTGCGTTCCTTCTCCGTACAGGTGTAGTGAATGGAGCTGACCTGTCGCTCGCTCAGTTATCCGAAACCAGCGTAAATCCGGAGGCATCTTCAGGGCCCACACCCACCACCGTGTGGCGCCTGCCAAGCTCCGTGCTCTCGACTTTGCTGAGCGCAACGGCTACATCCGTGGACTCGTCAAGGAGATCGTTCACGACCCCGGACGGTGAGTCGGCGCGTCCGTTTCGAGGGAGGAGTCGAGGAAGGACTGGGGCTACGAGGACAGGAGGAGGGACGGCAAGCTGACGGTACCTCTCTCCCCCCCTACGCAGTGGAGCTCCCCTCGCCCGCGTCGTCTTCCGCGACCCTTACCGCTACAAGATGCGCACCGAGACCTTCATCGCTACCGAGGGCCTTTCGACCGGCGCCTTTGTCTTCTGCGGCAAGAAGGCCACCCTCTCCGTCGGCAACGTCCTCCCCCTCGCCCAGCTTCCCGAGGGAACGATCGTCTGCAACGTCGAGGAGCAGCCTGGAGACCGCGGAGCGCTCGCTCGCACTTCCGGCAACTACGCTACCGTCATCGGACACGACCTTGACCAGGGCAAGACTCGCATCCGTCTCCCGAGTGGTGCTAAGAAGAGCGTCAACGCGCTCGCCCGTGCCACCATTGGTATCGTCGCTGGAGGAGGACGTATCGACAAGCCCATGCTCAAGGCCGGTCGCGCCTTCCACCAGGCCAAGGCCAAGAAGAACAACTGGCCCAAGACTCGTGGTGTGGCCGTGCGTATTTTCCTGATCGTTGCCGTTCGAACGCGCCGCTGACGACTCGCACCCGCTCAGATGAACCCCGTCGATCACCCTCGTTCGTCCTCCCCGCCCCTCCCCCCGCCCCGACACACCTCGCTGACCCTCTATCTACTCTGCAGACGGAGGAGGAAACCACCAGCACATCGGAAAGGCGTCGACGATCAACAGGAACGCCGTTCCCGGGTACGTTCGTCTCCCAGCTCCTCCCCACCTCTCCCGACCTCTCCCAACCTCTCCCGACCTCAACGATGCGTTTGCTAACGCTCCCCGGGTAGTCAGAAGGCTGGGCTTATTGCGGCGCGTCGTACGGGTCTGTTGCGCGGATCGGTCAAGGTCAAGGATGCTTGAACGGAGCGAGAGCGAGGGGAGGAGGAGAAATTCATCGGTTGCATTTCTCACGCCCACCAGCTCTCCTGCTTCCTCCTACGCAGTCTGCTCGTCTTTCCTTACCCTCTAGTGAGCTCGTTGCCGTCGTCGGGGAGCTTTGTCGTCGTCGTCGTCGAGCTGCGGAGGTCGAGCTCGAGGCGTCGCGCTATTTTCTCTCGGTCTCTCGGGCTGCTCCTTGCTCCTCATTCAAGGCTCTGTTGCGCTCGGGGTTTGTGTAGTGCTAGAAGGGGTCGTAGGATAGCGCAGAGGGTGCGCGGGAAGCAGAGGAGGAGCTGCCAGCTGCGAAGCGGGACCTCGAGAGGACAGCTTGCAGGACTCGGGATCTGGGCGATAGGCTTGAGAAGAGGTGCTGTACGATTCTATTGTGAGCTTAGCTGCGCTGGGCGCGCAGAGAGAGGAAAGAAAGAGCTGTCGAGTCGACCGACGAGGACTCACATCTTCGCCTTCTTCCACGCTGCTCTCGACTCGTCGCCGCACGCTCAGCTGCCCATTATGGAAGAATACTCTCTTTCGACGTCCGTTGCCAACCAGGTGAGCAGCGGACGCCCCAGGGCTGTCCAGCGAAGACGCTGACGCGGCTCCGAGCAGCTCACCATCTCGACCGACCACCTCTCCCGCCTGCCGACCGAGCTTATCCACACCATCTTCGACCTCGTCGACTCCACTCTCCCGTTCAGAGGTGCCCTCAGCAAATCCCTCCTTCCCTTAACCCGTGCGATCCTCTACAAGAGGATTCTCGTCACGACCTACGCCAGTCTCGAGCTGCTATGCAGGACCATCGAGGAAGCTCCGAACTTGAACGCCTTCGTCAGATCTCTCGGCGTCGACCTGAGGAGGGACGTCGACGTGGGAGTGCCGACGGAGGCGAGGTTGGAGCGGTTCTTCGCCTCCTTTCTCGAGTTTGGGATGCTGAGCATAGAGCAGTGCCCGAGGGCAGCAGCTACAATCCTAGCCAAGCACGACGAGGTCTTCCTGCCAAGCTCCACGCCCTCTTCCTGGCCGGATTCGACCCCACTCAACCCGTCGCCATCTCGCACGCCAAACAGTATCCTCTTCGCTTCCTCGGTCTCTTGGTCTTCGACGCCGCCGAGTTCACAGCCTGCATCCGATTGCCCAACGGACCACTCAGCTTCCCAGGAATCTTCCGCGTTGTCCTACGAATCCCATCAAGTCCTGAAGCCTGCAAGATTGTCGCGGCGTTCGGCGACGCCACCTCCCTCATACTCGCAGACACCTCCCCGACCCCCAACTTGCCCCTCCTCCTCAAATTTGCCAGCCCAGACCTCGAAACATTAGCAGTCAGCTCGACGATGGAGGAGGACCAGCTCGGAACAGACGAACCCTTCCCCTCCATCGACAACGTCATCACCCGCTTCACCAAGCTCACCGACCTCGAAATTGGCAAACCTATCTGCAGCGACAAGCTCTTCGACCATCTCTCCGATCCCCTCCCTCTCAAACGCCTCTCCCTCGGAGAGCGCACCGACGTCAGCACCCAGCGCTTGCGCGCCCTCGTCGAAGGTCCGAGGAAGCTCAACGCGCTCAGGATGCTTCGCCTCGATGTCGTCTCGGGAGATTATGGAACGTTTTCGGCGGACGAAGGTTATCTCTACCAGGATCCTTACACGGGAGAGCTCGAGGTCTACCCGGATTGGCGTCTCCCCCAATGGTCGGCCAAGTTCTCGCGAAGCGGTGCGGAGGAGCTTCTACGTGTGGCGGAGGAGGAAGGGATTGAGGTTACTGGGACGATTGAGGAGGCGTTCGAGGTTGAAGAGGCGTACGAGAGGGAGGAGGAGTATGTGGCGAGTCTCGAGGCGGCGAGGGTGGAGGAAGCGGCGACCGACGAGTCGGACTAGGTGGAGAGCTTTAGGTGCGCTCCTTATCCACTGCGAAGGATTCAGCTAACGCTCTTTTACCGCGCAGGAGCGTGCTTGGCCGAGGAGTAGCTTTTTGTGCAATCGAGTGAGCTTTCGCGGGGTCACAGTTGGCGTTCAGTCTTCGCTTCTGCTCTCCGCCGCCACTGCTTTTCTCCAGTGTATCTGCTTCCAGTGAGCCAAACTCCGGCGTCATCAACTCTCGAAACCGCGGAGCCAAAAGCCGACCTTCGCACCCGGGTGATCTGCTCGCTCCCTTGCTTTTTCTTTCGGCGCTCGATTCGGTTTCGATCTTTGCCCAGTCCAGATATTGGAGGAGCTTTCACACCACGCCCTGGCGCTGCAGCTCCTCTCCACCAGCGTTCATATCGAAACCTCGCTGCCGAGCTCAAATCGCGAACTCGCTCAAGTCGATCACCTTGCAAGCAACGCCAACTACGCCTCACCCACGCACTCCTCCTTCCAAAACCTCGATTCTCTCCCAAGTTCTCTCCCGACGTTCGTTCTCCCCGTCGACGACTTAGGCCTCGACCGCCAGATCGTGCCCGTGCTCGGTGGCGAGGTGCTGGACGAGGTCGTCGACGCCGCCGCGCTCGAGGGCGTGGGTAGGACAGGCAGGGTAGGGGCAGTCGATGTGAGTGACAGATGTTTCGTTGCGCAGGGATTCGAAGTGGGAGGAGTTGAGGTGCTTGGAGAGGGAGTCGTTGTCGAGGAACCTGCGAAGGAAGGTTTCAGTCTCGGTTCTGCGAGGGAAAGAAGTTGGAACGCGCCGAGAAAAGGGAACGCACTGGCAGTAGCGATACCTGAGATGAGCAGCCTTATTCGCCAGGCAGAGAGGGCAAAAACCCGGCCTGTCGACGAGACCGCCTTCGCTCTCGAGCTGCGGGACGAGCGAGTTCTCCGTCGCAAATATGTGCTCGATCTGTTCCCAGTGCTCGGCGCGGTGATATTTCCAAGTCGCATAGCCGATGTGCCTGCCAGCGTATCGTCATGAAGACGTCGCAGGACGGTGAAAGCAAAACGCACCAGTCGTAGCAGCCGGCGAGCGTGCAGAAACCGACTTCGTCTTGCGAGACTTGGTCCGGCGACTGGAGCAAGCTCAAGTCGTGAAACTTGCTGTTGTGGGAGAGCAAGTCATCCCTCGATTCGAATCTGTGCGAGGAACAAACGATCAGCGATGCAAGGCGAGAGCGACGCCCGCCGCACTCGTGGGAGTAGTTCTCCATCTGGCAAGAGATACGAGATACTCCCGCGCTTACCGAACTGTTCGATAACATCTCCGTGCGCCAATACGTGCTCGGACTGCTCCTCGAGAGTGCGGCACGCCGTCCCACCTTCGACCGAGCACACCTCGCCGAGCTTGACGAACGGGCAGCCAGGCTGGAACCTGATATGGCAGCGCCTCAGGTCAGGCTTGAGAACGCTCTCCGTCTCGCAAGCGTGCGCGTGCTCGACGTTCGCCTTGACGTCGCCGTCGAGCCTGTCGGTTCAAGGCGGTCGTCAGCTCCCTCCCCCCTCCGTCCCCATCCGCTCAGCTCACCTTCGGGAGCTGTTGCGACACTGGAGATCTGAGAGAGGTTTCTCCCTGCGATAGTAGGTTCGTGGCTGTACTTCGAGAGCCTCGGGGTCGCGCAACAGGCCCACTGTCTCGAGGAAGGTGATGCGCCCCCTGCCGGGGAGGCTCTGACCCAGCATCGCAGCTGTAAGGAGTTCGGCCTTGCTGTAAGAAGGGGATTCGGGTGACATGGCTGCTTCTGCTTGTTGAGAGGGGTACGCGGAAGGCAGCGAAAGAGCAGCGAAAGAGCACGCCAGGATTCCTCGCTGCACACTTTTTCACGACTTGGACTGATTCACCCGCCCGAACGACTCTATTCTTCGCTACCGAACAGGCAATTTTAGTCGCGAGTCGCTCGCCCGCTGCGATGGCTTGCTCGTTGCTCGCTCGAAGACTTGTAGCCCGGAACCAGGGTCCCCGTATTGCAGCTTTAGCTCCAGCGTGCGAAGTGACGAGAGGGTCGCCAGCGTATCCATCCGGGTGCGCGTGCGTCGAGGAGCAGTCGAGCTTCGTGAGGGACTGGGCGGAAGGCGACACGAGGAAGTCGAAGATCTCTTCGTTGAGCTTGTCGGGGAGGCACAGCGTCTTGAGGTGGAAAGGAAGCGAAGGTTAGGAGGTGTCGCCCTGACCGACGTCTCCCCCTCAATCATCAGTTCCTCCAATTCGGGGAAGATCAATCAAGCACTCTCTGTGGAATCTGAGAGTCCGCAGGTTGGGTTGAATAGCCCTCATCGTCTCCCACAGAACGTCCCTTTGAAATTCGTTTTCCAGCTCGAGAGCGTCGACGTTGGGACACATCCTCAGGACGGTCCCGACGAGGACGGCGGGCGAGTACGCGAAGGAGGAAGAAGCGTCGTAATAGGCTCCCACGTAGACGGTCTTGACGAGCGTCGAAAGGTAAGGGTAGAGGAGCAGCGTCGTCAAGAGCTTCATCGACTTCGGCGAAAAGCCCTCCTGAACCTCCTCCGAGTCGGCGCCTTGGTCCTCGAGCGGCTCCCCGTCGTCGCTTCTGCCCTCCTCCCAAGGAGCGACAATCACTGGCTCGAGAAAGAGTTCCTCATAAAGGAATCGCCTTGCGATGGGGAGGAAGGCGTGCGAAACGAGGCAGCAGCGGGCGAGAGCTTTGGTGTTGAACCAAAAATCAGCTTCGTGGCGGTGTTTGAGGATCTGGGTGATGAGCTCGGTGGGGAGAGTTGGCGGCATTTGGAGGAGGGAGGAGCTGGTGAGGAGGGGGAACTGCGCGAGGTGCTTCAGTCAGCGCAGGTCGAGAGCAGGTCCCCTCCAAGGCGGTGCGCACGATCGGGAATGGTGGGAGTACTGAGATTCGGGAGTCAGCTCCGTTCTGCTCACTCTTCTCCCAGCAGCAGCTCACCAAGTTCGCGTTGCAGTCGGCTCGAAGGGGAAGACAGGCGGGGCGGCAGCAGCAGCTGAGGACGACGTTAGAAACGGCCGCGCGGAGAGGGAAAGGTGCGAATCTTACTGTCTGAGAGCACACCACGAGGACGAGAGCACCAGAGCCTGTGAGCGAGCGAGCGGGAGGAGGAAGAGGAGCAAACGGCGACGACGGCGCCTCTTGGCTCCTCCCACGCACCCGTCGAGCTCACGCCTTGCGGATTGGACTAGCAAGGAGCTCCTGGTGGTACCTGGTCGTCGTACGTCCTCGAAGATGGAGCGGAGCGGGGGAGGAGCTCAGACAGCTAACGTCTCTCTTCTGTAGTCCTCTCCCGCTGCTTGCTCTCGAACCAATCCACCAGATCCAGCTACGACCCCGAAGATCGAACAGGTGTGTATCCCTCTTCTGGCCACTGTGGTCCCGCTGCTAGCTGGGAGGCGTAGCTGCGAGGGCGACGTCGTCGACGGAGCTGACCTCGCCTCCTCTGGCTGTTGCAGGACACGCCCCACCCTCGCAGACCCACACCACACCAAGCCGATGATCGACCCTGCCATCTTCTTCCCACCCGAAGTCGTAGCTCGAATCGCCGAGTTCGTCGCCGAGGAACCTGCAGCAGACCGCCTGCCCATCCTCCTCGCCCTCTCCTCCTCGAGTCGCAGCTGGCACTACGCAGTCCAAAGGCCGCTCTACCGCTCTATTCGCTTGGGAACGATTCAATGTGCCTTGCGTTTCTTAATTTCGATCTCCGCCAACTCCACGCACGCGGGCTGCGTGGAGGCAGTCAGCCTCGCCCCTAGCGCGACCTCATTTACCGAGGCGATTGCGTTCTACTGCAAAAATATCAAGGCTGTCGAGTACAGGGACGAGGGGAGCATTGACTTGTTCCCATACATGCAGCCAGTTCCAGGCTTCCCCTTTCTTTGTACGTGACCTTGCTTCCTCGCGGCGAACGACGCTGACCCTCTCGTTTCTCCAGCTCTCACAACCCTCAGCTTTGCCTGCGTTTCGTCGCACTACATGCTCAACTTCGGGACCTTTCCTTTGATCACCCACCTCTCCCTCCGCGAGCTCAAACGCCTCCCTCCTCGCAACCTCGCCGTCATATTCCCCGACCTCACCTCACTTCGAATCTCCATCACGCGCCTCAACGGCGAAAGTACCTGTGACGTCCTTGCAAGACTGAGTAGCCTACCTCACCTGCGACACCTCTCGCTCCAACATCTCCCCGACATCTCCGACCCCCTCGGCCTTCTGCAAGACCACATCCTCGATCGCATCCCCCACCTCGACATCTTAGAGATCCCGCCCATCGACGAATTGCAGGCTCGCGACACCCCTCCTTCACCTTTCTTCGACAGCGCCATCGGGATCCTGCGACTGCATTCGCCGCAGCGCAGGGACGGACGACCGGAGGAGCCCCTTCTCGGGCTTCTCGAGAAGGCGGACCAGGTTCGCCGCATGCGGAGGGTTGCGAAGGTGTCTTTGCCACTGGGGTTGGCGGACTTGAGGACGGGGGAGGCATGTGTGAAGATTCTGGCGAGGTGGGAGAAGGAGGGGGTGGGAGTCGTTTTTGAGGAGTGGGCTCGCTGGGAGTTTGGTGAGGAAGAGGAGGAATTACGTGAGGAGCTCGACGATTAGCGAGACAAGCTCGGAATCTAGGGAGGAGGCTGAGCAATGCGATCTGTGGAGCGCGAGATTCGAGGAACACCATCATCTTTCGTACGCGAGCTCTCCTTTCTCGCTACCTTCGCAATCCTCTCTTCGCTTCAAACAGCTTCATCCTCCCCAACCGCACCGAAGAACGAATGATTCCGACATGCATTCCGCAACTAATAACGTAATCCTACAATTCCAACGCGAGAGCCTAAACCTGCTTCTCGCTCGCAGGAGTCTGCGCAACTTGGCGCTCCCCAAGCTCGTTAAGACGCTGCTCATCCTTGTCAAGGTGGCGGAACGAGAGGTAGAAGCCGAAAGTGGCGACGAGCGAGATGACGCCCATGGTGCCGTAGCTGCGAGAAGCGGTTAGCGAGAGGAGAGAGGTGGGAGAGGGGGAGGGACATACTTCCATACGAGGAGAGGGTCGGCGGAGAGGGGAAGGAAGGCCTCGCCGATGGCGGAGGAGATGGCGGACATGAAGAGGAAAAGAGACTGCGAGGGAGGAGTCAATTCAGCGGTCGCGGAGGAGCGGGGAGAAACGCACCATGACGAGCGAACGCATCGAAGTGGGAGCTTTGGTGAAGGCGTACTCGAGTCCGGTGATGGAGGCGAGAATCTCGGAAACGGCGATGAGGACGTAGGAGGGGGTTTGCGCCCAGACGTTGAGCGCGACGAAAGGCATCTCCTTGCAGGTCGCAGCGGAGGTTCCGCAAGCTGAAGTCTTGTAGCTTTCGAGAGAGCGAGAGTCAGTTTTTGGAGTCAAGCGAGGAGAGCGAGTGGACGTACATCTGGTCCTGGATAATGGCAGCGCTCATCATCGCAAGAGCTCCAGTGAAGAAGCCGAGGGTGACTACGAGAGAGAAGTTAGGATGCGCGTTCAAAAAAACGCAGGCGCGAAGGGAACTCACTCTTGCGAATGGGAGTAAAGTTGATTCCGGCGCGACGGAGGGCGGGGTAGATGGCGAGATCGGTGATGGGGATGAGGATAATGAGAGCAAAGGGGTTGAGGTTGTTGAGGATATCGTTGGGGAGGCCGTGAGTGTCGAGAACGGCGGCTTGCGAGGTCAAGTTGTTGAGGATTTGGTTCTGTGAGCGATCGAGGTCAGCGAGAGGAGAGTGCGCGTAGATGCTCAAACAAACGTAGGTGAGCCAGTAGACTGCAGCAAAGAACATCGTCAATTTTCGTAAAGACGGGAGGGAGGAAGAGACACGCACGAGGGAACCAGAGGAAGACCTTGCACGCCTTGATTCCACGACTGACCTCATCGACCCACGAGTCCTCGTAGGTCATCCAGGAAGGTTGCTCAGAAACGGGCACGTTGCTAGGCTTGGAAGTCTCCCAAAAGCCAGGAGCAGCGAGCTTCTTGGGCGACGTCCACTTGCCCTTGCCGGCGAACTTGATGATGCGCATCGACTTGCCGAGGACGGAACCTTCGGGCTTGGCCTTGTAGTAGAGGTTGCGACCGAACCAGAGGACAAAGGGGCAGAGACAGAAGACGGCGGTGGGGAGCTGCGAGGGCGGTGAGCGAGAGCGGAATGTGAGAAGGAAGGAGCGAGGGCAGTCAGCGAGAGTGGGATGTGAGAACGAGGGAGCGACGAACAAGGTACGCAAGCCAGAAGCCGTGGTTCTTCTCGGCGTACACCATGCCGATCTGAAGATATCGTCAGAGAGTTAATCAGAGAGGCACAGCAAAGCACTGACCTGGCCCACTAGCGCGCCGACGTTGATCCTGGAGAAATAGGCATCAGGAGGATGATTGAGGAGGGAGGTGGCGGACTCTCGTCGCCGCAGAAGAAAGTGCTCACATGAGATAGAAGTACATGAAGATTCGGGACGAGGTGAGGGCGGGATCCTGGAGAACGCGCTCTCCAGCCTTAGTGGTGAAGACGGTAAGGCGCTTGGTCGTAGCCTGCTCAGCGACCATCGTAGACACGTTGGACTTGAAAGCTCCAGTTCCGAGACCCACTGCGAAGGAACGGAGGTTAGCTCTCGTTTCCAAGTTCCGCTTCGCCTGTTGCTCGCAATGAGAAGGTGGACGTACTGATAATGATGGCGACTGCAAAGACTCCGACAGCCGAGTTGGGGTGGACGATGACCGTAGGAATGGCGCTGATGGTGAGGAGTACGTGACCGACGAGGGCGACTCCAACGGCGACGCAGACGGTCTTGTACCTTCCCCAGTACGTATCGGCAAGGTACGCTCCGAGGATTGGAGTGCAGTAAACCCAGAACGAGTTGAAGGTTCCCTGCGTGCGCGCGAGAGACTGTCAGCGCGAGATCGAGTGGCGCGAAACGCTGAGAAACGCACGAGACCGGTGGAAGCTTGCTGGCCGAGTCCCAGCGCTCCAGATTGTCCATCAGATCCACCAGCTCCAGTAGTTGAACCCTCGGGGAGAGGTTGCTGAATGAAGTTGGTGCTGGTGCGGACGCGACGTCAGCTGGCGAGATGGGAGACGTGCAGCGACGAGACGTACAAGACTGCTGTTGAGCCGTAGTACGAGAACCGTTCCACGAGCTCAATGAAGCTGGAGGAACGAGTCAAAGGTCAGCTTCCCCATCGATCCGCCACCGCCCAAAAAAAAAAGACGCACGCGACGAGGTATGCAGGCCAGGGAATCGGTCCAGGGACGCGCCTGAGCGTCTCACGTTCGATATCGGTAGGTCCATCGTCGTAAGCTCCTTCGCTCACGTCGAGGGAGGCGTTCTTCTCCTTGGTGACAAAGTCGTTCTCGCCGTGCTTGTCGAACGACGCGCGAGCGGCGGCTTCTGAGAGACCTGCAAAGTCCTGGTCGAGTGCGTGCGTGGCCATGGTGGTCTGCGGGCGGGAGGAAGTGTGAGAAGTAGCTCCAGCTGGAGGAGGACGCGTTGACTCACGATTGAGGAGGGATGGGAGAAAGAGAGAAGACCGAAGACCAATTCTTGACGATGGGCCCCCGGCTACAGCTTGCGCAAGGTGTGCTCAAGCTTGTTCCTGTGGCCGAACCAAGCACATGCCTACTGATCCGACAGGAGCGTCACCTCGCGCTCCTCGCGGTCGTTTGGAGAGTTCTCAGCCAAGCGGGAGTCCGGCCAGCGGTTCTATTTCGGTGCGATCTCGTCGCCCGAACTGCGCCCGAAGACAGCGCCGCCCGACTCCAATCTCAGCCGTCGGAGCAACGGTCGAGTGTGGAGAAGGTCGTGTGATTGCGAAGATTGCGTGTGGAGAACGGGAAGCAGCTCGTGGAGCAGATACGCCCGCAAACATGTCAGCGAAGGAGTTTCGGCTGCGATGAGAAGGGTCAGAAGGTCTCTGGCTCACGGACAGTGGAGGAGACGCACCTGGGCTGTCTGTAACAAAGGGACGACAGGTGGTCTACGCCACACGCCCGCCGCCGCGGTACCTGCGGAGGTCGTGCCCGAGCTGCCGCCGCCGAGATGCAGAACTTCTTGAGCGGGAGATGGAATCCGCTCAGAAACTGGTGTCGCCGTTCTGGAGTGAACAGCGCAAACCAAAGATCACAGGGTTGTAGCTCCGTGTCGCGCGTTGAGATTGTGATCCAGCAATCCGGGCGAGGTCCAGCTGCGAATTTGTGGAGCTGCGAGGAAGGGCACGAACCTCGACCTCCTCCGTTCGTATCTACCACTGCGTGCTCTCCGTTCATCGTGAAAGAAGAAGACGCTGAAAGCGAAACTAGGGCCGAACGCATCCTCCTTGAAGTAGTGGCCCTGTCCTCCGGCGACTAAAGAGCAGGTCCGTGGTCGTCGAGAAGTTCGGTACCGCCCTCGGTGAGAACAAAGCTGGGTTCAGCTCGCACGTGTACAGCATGCAGTTGGAACGAGGGAAAAGGAGAAGCAGCGAGGGTCAGTTCGGCGGAACGCTCGCTCGCTCGCTCGCACACCACCTGTCCCCACTCGTCCTGAACTGGAGCAAGATTCGCGCTCGCCAGAAGCAGCATAGATAGGTGATTTCGGAGGTAGAAAATTGATTCCAGTACTGAGGCATGAAACGCAGAACGCTGGAGAGCGTTGACCCCGAGCTCGACGAACCAAGTCCGCCGGAGAAGAACGAAACGCCCCAAGCCCAAGGCCTTTCGTCCAAGCAGTACACGACAGCATAAGTCCAGAGTTCCGAGCTTCCCCCTGCCCACACTCCTCTCCCACCCAGCTCCCCTGGTCGTCGTCCTGGTCCGCCGCCAGGTCGCTGCTCTCGACGCAGCCACCAAACGAGCAGAACTGGTTCGAACGGGCTCGAAGAAAGCAGATGGCGTTCCTTGAAGCTCCTCGCCGGCGGTACTCGAGCTAGCTGTGCTGTCCGAGCGAGGCAGAGCTTGGAACGAGCGCGCGGCCTTGTCGACGAGGAGACACCTCGGCACCGACGAAACGAGCCGGCTGAGCAGTCGCGCCCAAAATTCTTCCGCTCGCCTTTTCTTCTTCTTCGCCATCGCTTCTCAATCTTCAACGGCGACGACGACGAACGATCAAGCGATGGCCATCTTCTCCACCCCCACCACCACCTACCTCCCCGCTTCCTCGGCAGCAGCTCATCTCACGACCTACACCCAGTCGGATGGGCTCTCCCTCGCCCAGCTCCTCGACTCGCAGATCCACGGTGGACTCACCTACAACGACTTCCTCGTCCTCCCTGGTCACATCGACTTCCCTGCTGGCCAGGTCAGCTTGGAGAGCCGCATCACCCGCAAGACGGTCATCAAGAGTCCCCTCCTCAGTTCTCCCATGGACACTGTTACCGAGACTGAGATGGCGATCGCTATGGCTGTGAGTTGCGCGTCTTCTTCGTGCGACGTGACGGCGCGACTGTGCGGGTAGCTGGGGGCAGCAGATGGAGGGTGCCGAGGGGAGGAGGAGCTGACTACGCGTCCCACAATTCTTGCCCCGCTTTGAGCATTCCACTTACGCGTAACTTGTGCAGCTCCTCGGTGGTCTCGGTGTGATCCACCACAACATGCCCCCGGCGATGCAGGCATCCATGGTTCGCGCCGTCAAGAAGTGCGTTCTCACTTTCCTCCCTGCTGCTTCTTCGCGCGCCTACTTACACGCGCCGAGCCAGGTTCGAGAACGGCTTCATCACCGATCCCGTCTGCCTTTCCCAGACCAACACGGTCGCCGACGTTTGGAGCATCAAGGAGCGTTTCGGCTTCTGCGGAATCCCCATCACGGGTGAGTTAACTCTTCCTCTCCTTGACTTGGAAGGCGCGCTCGCTTCGACATGATGTTACACCATTTCCTTCGTTCTACCGAATCGAGTTTGATCGCTCATTAAAGTCGTGTGGACACACAATCGTCTTTACGACACCTCTGATCTCGTTCGAAGCGCTCTTCAACTTTTTCCGTTCGACTCGGAAACAGCGCGCTGACTCTTGCCCTCCATTCGCGCACAGATACCGGCGCCCTCGGCGGCAAGCTCGTTGGCATCGTCACTGCCCGCGACGTTCAGTTCCGCCCCTCGTCGACCATCCTCTCGGAAGTCATGACCACTGGCGACGCTCTCGTCTCCGCTCCTTTCGGCGTCACCCTCGAGGAAGCCAACGCCATCCTTCGTGACAGCAAGAAGGGCAAGCTTCCCCTCGTCGACGCGTCCGGCGCGCTCGTCGCCCTCCTCGCTCGCTCCGACCTTCTCAAGAACAAGGACTACCCTCTCGCGTCCAAGAAGCCCGAGTCGAAGCAGCTCCTGTGCGCCGCCGCCATTGGAACTCGCGCACCCGACAAGGACCGTCTCAAGCTCCTCGTCGAGGCCGGACTCGACATTGTCGTCCTCGATTCGTCGCAAGGCAACTCGGCCTACCAAATCGAGATGATTCAGTGGATCAAGTCGACCTTTCCCGACCTCGAGGTCATCGCTGGCAACGTCGTCACTCGCGAGCAGGCCGCCGCTCTCATCGAGGCTGGAGCCGACGGTCTTCGCGTCGGCATGGGCAGCGGATCCATCTGCATCACGCAGGAGGTCACCGCCGTCGGTCGCCCTCAGGGAACCGCCGTCTACGCCGTCGCCGAGTTTGCGCGCAAGTTTGGCGTCCCCGTCATCGCCGACGGAGGCATCAGCAACATTGGCCACATCGCCAAGGCTCTGGCGCTCGGTGCTAGCGCCGTCATGATGGGAGGACTGTTGGCGGGAACGACCGAGAGCCCTGGAGAGTTCTTCTTCAACGAGGGAAAGCGGCTCAAGAAGTACCGCGGCATGGGCAGCATCGACGCCATGGACGCTGGAACGGTCAAAGATGCGCTCGCGGCGGGAGGCAAGAGCGATGTCGACAACGCTGCGACGTCGAGGTACTTTTCCGAGGGCGACGTCGTTCGTGTTGCCCAGGTGCGTTCCTTCACTCTATTTTGCGAGCGAGTACCCGAGCTGATCGTCGTCGTCGTCGTTCTAGGGAGTTGCCGGTGCCGTCGCCGACAAGGGATCGCTTCGCAAGTTCATCCCTTACCTCGTCGCAGGTCTCCAGGTTCGTCTTTCATCTTCTCCCCACCTCGTCGTCGTCGTCTCCGTTGTGCAGCTCGCTGACACGTACTTCCCTCGCAGCACTCGCTCCAGGATATGGGAACTCGCTCGATCGTCGAGATGCAGGATCGTGCCTTCTCAGGCGAGCTCCGGTACGAGCTTCGCACGGCGAGTGCTCAGGTTGAGGGTGGAGTGCATGGGCTCCACTCGTTTGAGAAGAGGCTTTTCTCGTAGAGGTCGTCGGGGAGTGAGGTTAATCGGGATGGGGGAAGTTTATAGGAGTGCATTGTATCACGCTGTTTACCAGGCTGTCTCGTTCGCATTCACTGTCTTCCGAGAGGAGAACTGGCAGAGAAAGCGCCTCGCGAGCTGCCGTCAGGTCGAAAGGAGAGGTCGTCCTCCGCTCTTTCGCTTCCTCCCTCAACCTCAACGATGGACGCCGACACGCCCACGCACTTCAACGCTATCGTAGTAGGGACAGGCCTCAGCGAATCCATCCTAGCAGCGTACGCCTCCGCCGCGCCTCGGCCAGCCCCAGCTGATCCATCCCCCCGCAGCGCTCTCTCGAGAGCAGGCTACTCGATCCTCCAACTCGACCAAGAACCCTACTACGGCTCCTCCAGCGCCTCCCTCTCCCTCTCCGAACTCGTCACCTGGGCTTCCCTCCCCTCCTCCGCCGCTACGCACTCGAATCCCTCCCCCGACCTCCTCGCGCTCAGTAACCGCTTTGCCCTCTCCCTACGCCCGACTCTCTTGCTAGCGGGAGGAGAGGCGCTAGAGGTGTTGGTGCAGAGTAAGGTCGCGGCGTACCTCCAGTTTGGGATGCTGGGAGGGGTTGGACTGTGGAGGGAGGATGAGGAGGGGAGGGGGGTGATTGAGCGCGTACCGGGGAGTAAGGCGGACGTGTTTAATCACCCTACGATGTCGTTGGTGGAGAAGAGGCGGTTGACAAAGCTGTTGCTGTTTGCGGCGGGGGAGGAGGAGCTCGAGACGACTCCGATGCTGAGCGGTGCGTTCGTTTGTTCAGGCGGAGGCTGGGAGGACGCTGAGTGTAATGCAGATCCTACGATTACGTTCCCTGCGTTCTTGGAGAAGTCCTTCTCGGTACCGCCAGCTATCGCGAGCTCGTTGGCGTACGCTCTCACCCTCTGCTCCTCTCCCGAAGGTGCGTTCATTCCGACTCGTCCTCGCACGAGCTGACGATCTCGCCCCTCCAGATCTCGCACTCCCTGCTTTGAGGAGATTACGCACATTCATTCGGTCGATGGGACGATACGGGCCTTCTCCGTTCCTCGTCGGCCACTATGGTGGCGCAGGCGACCTCGTCGGTGGATTCTCTCGGTGCGCTCCCTCGTTATTTTCTCCTACTTAGCGAACTGAAACGAGAGAACACAGTGTCTGCGCCGTATGGGGAGGCGGACAGATCCTCGGACGACCTCTCCATGCCCTCGTCCTCGACCCGACTCCCGGCGTCGCAGTCGCCTCCCAAGCCTCTCCCTCCGACATCATTCCCCCTCCACCACTCTCCTCTACCAACATCACTAGACTTCTCGGAATTCCCGTCTCCCTCGAACCTACCGGCCCCCCAACCACCTTCACAGCCGACTGGGTCATCTCCTCCTCCTCGCACCTCCCCACCCTCTTTTCCTCCGCACCTTCCACCCCTCTGCCCCCAACAGCAGTACACGCGATCATCATTCTCTCCTCCGCAATCCCCTTTCCTCCTCCAGCAGAACTCGAGGACCCCTCCAACCTCCCCGATTCGTCCATGTTCGTCTTCCCGCCTCGCGCGCTCTCTCCCTCGCTGGGAACTCTCACGGCGCTTCAACTGGGTAGCGGAACATTTACCGCTCCTGCAGATCACTGTGCGCTCCTACCTCTCTCAGTCGAACGCGACTAACGCGCCTCGCAGTCGTCCTCCACCTCTCAGCTCCTCTCCTCGACAAATCCACCGACTCGGCAGAAACCCTCCTCAAGCCATACCTCTCCTCTCTCCTCACCCTCTCATCACCAGCCCAAGAACCCCTCTTCACGCTCTTCCACGCTCGCTCCCCTCCCCCTCCCCCACCGGACCTCCCGGCGAATATGCGCGTCGTGTCCGAGCTCGGGACGAGGACGAACGCGTTGGCGGGAGCGACGGAGGAGGCGGTTAGGATTGCGAGGGAACTGTTTTGGGAGGTCGTGGGGGAGGGGAAGGAGGAGGGAGTAGAGTTCTTTGTGAGAGCAGAGGTGGAGGAGGAAGAGGGGACGATGTGAGATGGGTACAGCAAGGCAATTGTATTCGGTTGGCAAGGATGTTTATTCGACGTGAGGCTGGTAGAAGGAAGCCTGAGAGGAGTGTCAGCGTCGTCGTTTGAGTGAGCGAGGCTGTGAGGAGGAAGACGGACATTCGAGTAGTCGAACCCCTCGCCCCAATCTAGTCCTCCCGTCGCTTGTCTAGCCCCATTCTGCGAATAACCCTGCTCGTTCAGCGTGATCAGCTTCCCTCCGTCTCCGCAAGCAAGCGAGAAGTCGCACCTGCCCATTCGCGCCTCCATTCCCCGCCGCATGCTGCAACAACAGCGCCTCCTTACTCCTCTGCAACTGCTCCAACAACGTCGTCCCATCCACCGGCTCCCTCTCCTCTACGATCCTCCTCCTCTGCGGCACGGGCTCCTCAACATCCTCCTCCTCCTCCTCCTCCTCAATCTCCTCGACCTCCCGCTTCTTCTTCCCCTTCCCCTTCCCCCGCTTTTTCGGCCCTGCCGTACTCCCAGCACCAGGTGGTCCACCGTCCCCTTCCTCACGCGGGACGATGTCGATCAGAAAGTCGAACATGTCGGATTTAAGGATCGCTTGCGCGACGTCTGGGCGCGAGAGGGTACGGCGGCGCGAGGAGAGGGAGACGAGGTGGGAACGTGCGGTGAGCTCTTGGATGAAGACTGTGCGGGCGGGGCGTTAGCTGCAATCGAGTCAGGGAGGAGGAGGGGACGAGCTTTGGCAGGCTTTCTCGAAGAGGATGGTCACTTCGGACGAGATCATCTGGGT
Source organism: Glaciozyma antarctica PI12 (assembly GCA_002917775.1). Lineage (NCBI taxonomy): Eukaryota > Fungi > Basidiomycota > Microbotryomycetes > Kriegeriales > Camptobasidiaceae > Glaciozyma > Glaciozyma antarctica. The sequence continues at coordinate 1,309,717 of KZ627156.1, forward strand.
CAAGAGTTAGCTAGTACGAGGATTTGAGAGAGCGTGAACGTACCCTGACTTCTGGATCGCTCTTCATGACCTTCTTGATCCTCGCGAGCGGCAGCGCCTGGTGTTTGAAGTCATCGTCCGACGATTCAGCGACGTTGATCGTGTGTTGCCAGAACCTGTACTCTATTAGCTGGTCCTCCCGCTGGCGATCCTGGTATGCTCACTCGTTCACGCTGCGGAGAAGAGTCAGGATCAGGAGGGCAAGGAGAGGCGGGGATGAGAACGCACAATTCGCCTATCGACTGCTCGGGGCGGGAGCGGTACGGACTGGGAGAGCGTGTAGTCCTGTTTTTGCTGGAAGTAGAAGCGCGTGGTGCCTTGGGCTTGGGTTCCGACATGGCGAGCTTGAGGGAGGATGTCAACAGCCGGGCCGCCGAAGTTGGCTCAGGGCTGCGCGCTGCGAGGCCTGCGCTGGCTTGCGATGGGGCGAGTTCGCCTGTTCTCTCTCTCGCAGCTTCGTGCACTTGTTCAATCCTCTTCGTTCCAAGCTAATCGACTGTCCAAGTGTCCACACTCCGCCCGGTGCTCGCTCGCATCCTTCCTCCACCCCATCCTCTCGCTCGCCTCCTCCTCCCAAAGCCTCTTCTCCCTCCTCTCCCTCTCCTCCACATCCCTACATTCGAAACGTTCGAAAGCGACAAATGCGGCTTCCCCGGCTGCCCAGAGCAATCCGCCTTCGTGCACAGGACGAACGCCGCTGCGTGCGCTCGAAGCGCAGCGAGGACCTCCATCGCTCCAGCAGGATCGACCTGGACGAGCTTCCGCTCCGCGCAGAACGCTGCAAAAACCTCGTCGGACTCGATGTACGACCAGTCGATCCAGGGCGAATCGGGAGGGATCCCATCGCGGAGAGTGACCATCCTTCGTGTCCCGTCCAGCTTGCCGCTCGACCGCCACCCCTCCCACCGCTCGATAGCTTCCTCGATTCGCTCCCCCGTTTTTCCAATCGCTTCGCCGTACCCTTCCCCGAACCTCGCGCGCCAGAACGCGTCCGTTCGTTCATCAATCTCGAACAATCCGAGCCCGAGGGAACGAAGTCGTGGAGGAGGAGGAACGACGAGTACGTCCTTGACGAGGAGACTCGTCGTCGTAGCCCAGACGATCTTCTTCGGCTGAACGACGACAGCAGCCTTTGCGCGAGGCATGTTGCCGTACCCGCTCCGCCCTGCGCGCTTCTTCCCCTTTGGCGCGTCCTCGGTCGGAGGTCCAGGAGCTGGGACGCCCGTCGGTCGATCTCGAATCAATCGCCGCCAGGCTCGAAGGACTTCCTCAGCTCTCGAGGCGCCGATCCCTCCGCAACATTTGCCGAGCCACCGCAGCGTGAGGGCAGCTTGGTCTTCGGCTTCGCGCGCGCCGATCAGGCCGGTACAGCGGTCAAGGATGAGGTGCTCGAGGGTGGGATGGAGGCGGAAGAGGAGGGGAAGACGTGCGTCGGTAAGGAGGTGTGAGGTCGAGAGATCGAGCGAGGTGAGGGAGGGGAAGGGAGTTGCGAGAGGTGTTGGGTGAGTCGTCAGGGCGGGGAGAAGGTTGCGGCGGGGGAGGCGGAGGACGAGGTGCGTGAGGTGGGAGGCGGTGGGGGAGAGGGAGAGGGTCGTGAAGCAGACGAGCTTGAAGAAGACCTGTTCGCTGAGAGCTTCAGCAGCGACGCGGAGAGAACGAGCGGGAGAACGCACGATGGGCTGAGCAAAGTCCATCTTGCCCTCTGTTCGAGCGTTCCGTCGTAGTTGAGGCGTCGGTGATATGCTCTCGAGCTCGTCGGCGATCTCGACGAGCCCGAACGCTGGAGTCTCCTTGACTGCGGCACCGTGGGTCGGAGGGAGGTCCTGGACGAAGGAGAGGCGGCGAAGGCGAGGAGCAGCGTCTGCTGGCCAGGAGGCGATGGTGAGGGGGGTCGTGTCAAAATAGGCGCCCTGCGAGGGACGTCAGATGCAATCCCAACGAGTTGCCAACGCGAATGGAGGTCAAACAAGCCTCCCTGCGGGCCGCACCAAACTACAAAAGGACGCCTATCAATCCGACGTAGCATTCAATACCAATCGAGCGAGCTTGAGAGGCTGACAAACGCTGGAGGAGAAGCTCGCCCCTTCACACGCGCCTGCGACGCTCTGCCTGGGGTGGTGGAAAGTGGCCCACCCGAACCTTGAAGCCAGCGGGACAAATTCGGAGAGAGACTTCTATCGCCAACACATCATCGGGACACGGACGAGCGAGCTCGTTCGCCTCGCCGACGTGAGGGAGAGAGGACTGCCTCCCTCGTTCGCTCCTTAGAACAGAGCTTGAGCTCGGTTGCTCACCAGAGAGGCTTCAGAAAATTCATAGCTGGCCACGGAACCAGCACGAAGAATGTATCAGGCCAGGAAGGGGAGCGTGACTCTCCCCTCGCCGAGCGCGATGCTCCGTCTCGCTGCCTCCCTGGCGCATTCCCGTTCTCACCAACGCCCAGCTACATAACCCGCTCCCGAACTCACCTTCAAGAACGTGTAATAGCTCCTCTCCTCGACGTAGGGATTGAACCTGAAAGCCAGCTGCTCGATAGCGCTCCTCCACTTGGGCTTCTCGAGCAGTTCCTCCAGCTGCTCCGGCGCAAACAGTGGGCCGACCGTCATCTCCAGCGCCGTGACCTTGGGAAAGCTACCGAGGAGGTTGGCGAGCAGCTGTGGGTCGTCCCTGTGCGTTCCAAGTCAGCTCAGCGATCGCGATGGAGGGAGAGGACGCACCGCCATGCTTGTACGACGATGGTGCGGACGCTGGAGCGGAAGTCGGAGTGGGAGGGAAGACGGAGGAGTTGTGCGAGTTGCCAGGATTGGGAGGAGCGGGTTATGCGGAGGTGTCGGAAGAGGGCAGCAAGGGAGATGGGGAGTCGGAGTGCAGCGAGGAGGGCGAGAGTCGTGCGCTGAAGTTGTGCGGGTGGGACGAGGGATAGGATGTAGTCTAGCAGCTCTAGGGGTAGACTCGCTCGGACGACAGGATTCGACATCGGCAGCGAGGAAGGAGGAGAAGAGGAACCGACGCCGACAGCTTCAAGACCTCGCCTGGCGATGAGCTGGCTCTCCCTCTTCCCCCCAACACTTTCTCTCAAAATGGCGCCACCAATCCCAGGAGCAGCAGGCCAGCGTGAAGCTCGTATCGCCAGTCACAGTCACATCCGTGGTCTCGGACTCGACGAGGATGGATTCGCCGCAGAAGACCGCAACGGCTTCGTCGGACAGCGTTCAGCACGCGAGGTACGTCCAGCACACTGCCCTACCACTCAGAGCCGAGTTAACTGAACGGCGTGCAGGCATGCGGTCTCGTCCTCTCCCTCATTCAATCCCGCCGCTTCTCTGGACGCGCTCTCCTCCTCGCCGGTGGTCCTGGAACGGGCAAGACGGCGCTCGCACTGGCGATCGCTCAGGAGCTTGGGCCGAAAGTCCCCTTCTGCCCGATGGTCGGGAGTGAGGTGTTCAGTAGCGAGGTCAAGAAGACGGAGGTGTTGATGGAGAATTTTAGGAGGGCGATTGGTGAGTCGGCGCGCTGTGGTTGGTGTGGGTTGGGAGGCTTGGTGGAGAACTAGATGGACTGGGTACACCTGGAGGTGCGGGAGGAGGAGGGAGTCGAGTGGCCGAGCTGAGGCGGGACGCGAGGTGGATGTGCTAGATGCCTGTGAGGGGTCGTCCTCTCTTCCGCTGTAGGAGAGGCTGCACTCCCTACAGCTTGCTCTGCACGCACTTTAGCCGTGCGCCTTCTCAGGACACCGCGCGCGACGGCGGGTCGCATAGTCAGGGACGAAGCTGAGGCGTCGTGCCCTTGCGACTGCTACAGGCGAGCTTTCTTCAGTGCAAGGACGCGGAAGCCGACTTTGGAAGTAGAGGCTGCGCAGGGTGGATCCCGCTGCACTGCGCTACGTAGGAAAGCTGTCTCCTGGACCTGGAGCTGCGTCCTACCTGGACTCTGGTGGGTGTATCGAGAAGAGAGACACGGTAGATCGAACTGATCCTGCAGCACAAGTACTGCTATCATACCTACTTGAGTTTGAGAGGTGGAAGCTCGAACGGGTCGTCTCCTCTCTGAAGAGCGGAAGGCTGCCGCCTGATCGCTCCATCCTCACGTCGAGTAGGTCTTCCGGGCCTGTGCGGATCCTGGATTACGCAGCCTTCTCGCTTTATAACTCGGAAGGGCCAGGCGTAAGGCGTCGTGGAGGCGGGCCAACTGCCGAGCTGACTGGAAGCGCTCTTCCCTTGCTGTAGAGGGGAGGAGCTTCCCGTGCAACCGACGAGATGGGACCGCCTCTCCGCTCGCCGAACTGTTCTTCAGCACCTGATTTGACGGTAGAGATCTCCATTCCTCAGTCGTTTCTAAAGGAGGAGCAGTTTGGGAACGCCAGGTCGGTCGCTCGGCGCGCAAAACCACAGGCCCGACCTCTCCTACAGGGAGACGTGGACCCTCCGTTGCCTGCGTGCCAGGACGACTGCCTGCTCGCTCTGGAACCGCTCCGGATGTCGTCCAGGAGGGTGAGCTGTTGCGACGTTTCGAGGGCTGGGAGCGAGCCAGCTCCTCGCAGATTCGCTACAGCTACGTCTGGCTGGTCGAAATGTAGTAAACCACGAGTTGCGCGAGGAAGGGACTGGACACTGTTCAGCTTCGGTCGGCCGCACTTCGCTCAGCGAAATGTGCTGGAGAAGCTGTACAGAACCCGGTCCCCTCTCTCACCCCTACGCAATGGGCTCTATCAAACTTGGAGCTGCTCACTAACGTCCTACTCGCGCAGGTCTTCGCGTCAAGGAGACGAAGGAGGTTTACGAGGGAGAAGTGACGGAGCTCACGCCCGCCGAGACGGAGAACCCGCTTTCGGGTTACGGCAAGACGATCTCGCACGTCGTCGTCGCGCTCAAGACGGTCAAGGGAACGAAGCAGCTGCGATTGGACCCGAGCATCTACGAGAGCATTCAGAAGGAGCGTGTGTCGATCGGAGATGTCATCTACATCGAGGCGAACACTGGAGCGGTCAAGGTGCGTTTCGTTTGCGCTTCTCAGTGAGGGCGAGAAGCTGACTCACGCTCCACGCAGCGAGTGGGAAGGTCGGATGCGTACGCGACCGAGTTCGACCTCGAGGCGGAGGAGTACGTCCCGCTGCCTAAGGGCGAGGTGCACAAGAAGAAGGAGATCGTTCAGGACGTTACCCTGCACGATCTCGATATGGCGAACGCGCGGCCGCAGGGAGGACAGGACATCATGAGCGTGATGGGGCAGCTCGTCAAAGGTCGACGAACCGAGGTCACCGACAAGTTGCGTGCGGAGATCAACAAGGTCGTCAACAACTACATTGAGCAAGGCATCGCCGAGCTCATTCCTGGAGTCCTCTTCATTGATGAGGTGCGTTCGGTCGTTCCTTTTTGCGAGAGAGTTTGGAGCTGACGACGACGGCGCGCAGGTCCACATGCTCGATATCGAGGCTTTCACCTACCTCAACCGCGCTCTCGAATCCACCATCTCCCCTCACGTCATCCTCGCCACCAACCGCGGTCTCTGCACGATCCGAGGAACCGAAAACGAGCTCGGCTCTGGGAACGCAGGCGGAGAGGGTATCGTCAGTCCTCATGGGATCCCGATCGACCTCCTCGACCGCTGCATGATCGTACGCACGCTGCCGTACAACCGCGAGGAGATCAAGACGGTCCTCGGGCTCAGGATCAAGGTGGAGGGATTGGCGGTCAAGGAGGAGGCGCTCGACAAGCTTGCCGACGATGGAGTGCGGACTTCGTTGAGGTACGTCGCCCCTCTTCTCTCAAGGTCGCTCGCTGATCCACTCGCTCGATTAACAGGTACGCGCTACAGCTTCTCACGCCTGCGTCCATCCTCTCCAAGCTCGCTGGACGGACGGAGATTGGCCTCGAGGACGTCGGGGAGACGGACTCGCTCTTCCTTGACGCGAAGAGCTCGGCGCGGATGCTGTCGGCGGCTGGAACCGAGTCGCAGTACATGCGGTAGAAGCGCATTGAAATTACACCCTTGTATCGACGTACATTCCTCTGTCTTCGAGACGATTGCCCCTCGTGGAAAACGCTCTGCCGCGAAGTCGCTTGGGCTGAGGAGTCAGGACGGCGTCCTCTTCGCCTCTCTCAACTCCCCACACTCGTTCACCACAGTTACTTACTCAGTATGGGATACCCCAAGCTCATGTCAAACCCTCCGCTCATCGGTGAGAGCTCAGCCAGCTGCCCGAACCGAGTCCTTGCTCACCTCCTCCTCCTCAGGTGTTATCGGAGGCAGCGGTCTCTACAAGCTCGACAACCTCACCATCGAGCGCACTCTCGGCGTCGTAACCGTACGCTCAGCTCTGCGCCAGCACAGGAACCGCCAGAACTAACCCTTTCGCCGCTAGCCCTGGGGGTCCCCCTCCTCCCCCATCACCATCGCCTCCCTCGAGACGCCCAACGGACCCGTCAAGGTTGCTTTCATCTCCCGCCACTCGCCTGAGCACAACATTCCTCCTTCCAGCGTGCCGGCCCGCGCCAACATCGCTGCTCTCAAGCATCTCGGAGTCAAGGCGATTGTTGCGTTCTCTGCGGTTGGGAGTCTGAGGGAGGAGGTTCGACCTGGTGCGTTGTCTGTTAGGGAGGAGTGTGGTGGGAGCTAACGTGTCCGGCTTGCCTGCAGGAGACTTGATCGTCCCCGACCAGATCATCGACCGGACCAAGGTGAGTTGAGATGGCGTGCTGAGGGCTGGGAGAGGAGCTGGGAGAGCTGGGAGAGGAGCGGGATCCGATGGGGTCTATGGGGCCGTACTGAGAGATGCTGGGGAGCTCAAACGGAGCAGCTGGAGCCGCAGGGGAAGCGACAAGAGCTTGGCTAACGACCTTCTCCAGGGCATCCGTCCCTCGACCTTCTTCAGTGGCAACATGGTCGGCCACGCCATGTTCGGCGAGCCCTTTGACGTCCAGCTCTCCGAGTTCATCCGCCCTCACATCCAGTCCGCAATCGACTCGTTCGAGAACCACATCAACCCTGAGGACAAGCCTCTCCTTCATGAGAAGAAGACGCTCATCGTTATGGAGGGACCTCAGTTCTCGACCCGAGCGGAGAGCAACATGTACCGCTCGTTCGGCGGCGATATTATCAACATGTCGTCCATCCCCGAGGCAAAGTTGGCACGCGAGGCTGAGCTCAGGTGCGTTCTTTGCTCGCCTTCGCACGCTCGTGCATACGCTGACTCTGTTCTCGCAGTTACGCACTCGTGTGCACCAGGTTCGCATTTTTCTTACTCCGGTTCGGATGAAAGGCGCCAACTTGCTCCTCACAGCACCGACTACGACGCCTGGCGCACCGACGCCGCTCCCGTCACCGTCGAGGAGGTGATGAAGACGCTCCACACGAACGCCGCTCTTGCCAAGCACATCACCGCATCCATCCTCGGCGCCGTGCACGAAGCCGTCGCATCAGGAACCGTCCTCACCACCGCCGAGGGAGGAATGAAGTACTCCCTCCTCACCCACCAGGACCACGTTAGCGCAGAGGAGAAGTTCAAGCTTCGGTACATCCTCCCCGAGTACTTTCAGGTCGAGCGACCGATCCAGAAGCCGGTTCGGACGGAGGACCCCGACGACTTTGAGAAGGCGACGGGCATCCCTCAGTAGATTCCCCCCACCCGTAAATAACGTATCCATCGCATCGAGTTCTGCTTGAGCCCTGCCTCTGCTTTCTTTTTAAGCGTTCTCACAGACGGACTGCTCTCGCACGCTCGCGGCTGGCAGCTCGAAGGCAGCGACCCTATCCCTTCTCCGCTCGTTTGCGCGACATCCAAGCTGGCTTCTTCTCTCGATCCTGCTCACTGTTCTCTCTGACGATGATGCTGCACAATGCTTGCGAGTCTGGCCGCCTGCTCGACAGCCAGTCTTAATTTACCCCCCCCCCCCCCTCTCCCCTACCCCACCAACTCCTCCACGAACAGCTCCAGATTCACCACCGTCAGCCTCCCCCTCCCCTTAACCGCTTCCCCACCCTCCGCCACCTCAAGCGCCTGCCTCGCCTCCTCCCCAAGCCAGCTCGAACTCGTCCCAAGCGGGAACGCGATAATCTCGACGTCCCAGCCTCGCTCGAGAGCTCGTCGCGCGCAGCCCATGAAGCCGGTGGGGTTGTATTCGGAGGAATTGGCGTCCCCGGTTGCGAGCACGATGAGAGGGCGAGGGGCGGAAGGGTCGGGAGTGTGGTCGAGGAGGGATTCGAGGACCTTGAGGTGGATCAGCTCGTCGACGGCCTGTGCGAGGAGTCAGGGAGTGCGATGGGGGAGGGAGAGGAAGAGACGCACCTGCTCCTTGTAGTGCTTCGCTTCCTTCGTTGCGACCGCTGCGTTCTGTGCGTTCGGAGGAGCGCAGTTCGGCATCCCCTTCGCGCCACCTTTGCCGACCTTCTCGACGTTCCTCGAGCGCCCCGTCCCTCGCGATCCCGGTCGCTTTTGCGAGCCGTCGGTGGAGACGAATGGGGCGTTGGATACCGAAGGATAGGACTGGAGAGGGCCGATGGTCGAAGGGTGATACGGCTGAGAAGTACTGTTGGGCGGGGGAGGGTAGATGGCGCCGCTGGGAGGTGGGTAGGTCGCGCCGATAGGAGGAGGGTAGACGGCGCCTTTGGGAGGCTGAGGAGGGTAGGATTCGGGAGCGGGCTTGGATTTGATGGCGCGGGATTGAGGAAGGGAAGCGATGGCGCGAGGAACGCGTTGGAGGACCGAGACTTCGTAGCCCTGCGCACGTACCAGATCGTCAGACCTTTTCGAAGGAGAAAGCAGGAGAGAGAGAACGCACCCAGTTGATCGAAGCATCCAAGCTCTGCCACAGCGGCGAACTCCCCGCCAAGATCCGCTTCTCGACCTTCCTCCCCCGCTCCAAAATCGCAAACAGCACGTCGTAGTCCATCTTGACCTTCTTCCCCGCCAACGTAACCGTCTTGGAGACCTTCGTCTTCCCACCCGACATGCCGACGAAACTCCCGACCTTCGCCTCGGGCCTTGCGCGCACCCAGTTGAGGAACGAGTAGAGGATGTTCGAGTTGTCGACGAAGACGTCCACGCGCGGTCGCTTGTCGTCCTCCGGCGCGATCGTCCCTGGGAGCACGAGCGGAGCAGGGTAAATCTCCTTGCCCGAGTTGCGCGGCGGCGGCGCAGGCCAGAAGCCGTAAAGAACACCCTCGGCGGGACCTTTCGCGCCTTTGCCGGTGGTGATGAGGTTGGCGGGAGAGTAGAGGTGGGGAGAGAGGGCGGATTCGGCGTCGAGCTCGAGGGGAAAGGCGAGGGCGAGCTTGCGAGGGAGGGAGGTGGCCTTCTCCTCGCGCGAGAGGGGAAGCGCGCCGGGAGTCTTCTTCGGCTTGGAGGGTTTGGGCGGGGGAGGAGGGACGATGCCGCCAATCGGGCGTTCGTAGGCGGCCTTGACGGGTTCGGCCTTAGTGGCTGGGCGGCGCACGTAGGCGGCTTTGTTGGTCGTAGAAGTTGCGGAACCCGATGCGGAGGAGGTTGCGGTGGCGGAGCTGCGTAGGAGAGGTCAGGAAAGCGCGTCAAAAGGATTGCGTAGGAAGGACGAGGACGAACGCGAGCTGGAGTGGTGAAGGCTTGTAGGAGAGTTGCGAGGGAGCATTGTGGATCTTGCTCTGCGTCGTGACGGGGGTTCCAAGCGGGGTAGCTGAGAGATCGACTCGACGCTGGTAGCTCGCCTTCTGCAGCGGTCGCTGGGAAGCCAGAGGGATCGCGATAGCACCGGCGTCCCTCTTGCTCGGATCGCCAACCCAGTCGGCAGGCAAGTCGGCGAAGCTCATCTCCATGTCCTCCCCCATGCTGATATCGCCGGCAGCGTCGGGCGCCGCAAAGGAAGAGTCGAGCGCCATATTCTCGTCCGAGAGAGGAGGAAGGGGGTTGGGCGTTCCGAAGCCGGGGGAGAGAGACTGCGACGCTCTTCGTGGCGAGAAGCCGACGCCAGGAGAACCCTCGCGCGGACTCCCCTGATCGAAGACGTCGTGCGCTTGGGCCGGGAAGGAAGGAGAGAGGCGTGAGGTAGATGCCTCGAGAGCGTGCTGGTCAACGGCAGCAGATAGAGCGAATGAAGCCGGGAGAGGGCGGTTGGGCGTCGACGTGGCGAAAGCGAACGCCCGGCGAAGAAGCGACCGCGGTGCCGGCGGTGGCGATTCGAAACTACCTGCGCGAGATCGCGCGGATTCAGAACCAGTGGCCAGCTCGTCCTGCAGTGCGGCAGAGTGCGCGCGTGAGAAGTCTCCTGCGGTCGACAGCTGGTCGTCCTCCTCGTCGCTGTCGATCCGGCGGCGCTTGCGAGCCCTCCCGTCGTCACCGTCCTCCTCCCGCGCGCCATACAGCATCTCGTACTCGAGGTCCTCCTCGTCCTCCTCCCCTTTCCTCCCAAATATCGCAGACTTGTCCTCGACGACAAGCCTTGAGCCCTGCTCCCTGACAGCGCTGCCTCCCTCCCCCTCCCGCCCACTGGCGTCCTCGATATAAAGCTCGTCCTTGTCGCTTTCCGATCCAAAGTCCAGCTCGTTATCCTGCGTCTCCCCGCCGTCGGAGGATGATCCACTCGCGCTCATGTTGTCGTCCATTTGCGCATCGCCGCCGTCGACGGAGGGTGGAGCCGACCGAGGGCCAACAAGTTGCTCTTGAATCAGAACTTCGGATTGGTAGGATTCGGCATCGTCGTCCTCCGAGTCGTAGATATTCTCGGAGGGTGAATGGTGATCAGTCGAAGGGAAGGAGAAGGGGTCGTAGGGGGGTTCGAGCTGCGGTGGAGGCTCGGCGGACCCAATGAAATCGTGGGAGGGGACTGAGGGCGGGGAGACGGCGGTGGGAGCTGGAGGGAGGAAGGCGTTGGGAAGGTCGAGAAGGGCGGGGGAGAGGAAGGCAGGTTCGCCTGCGCTGCTAGTGAGCAAAGTACCGGCGGGGAGAGAAAAGGGCGCACAATCTAGGCCTACGGATCCAATGTTCACCTGGACTTCCTCGGCGTACTCGGGTTCGACGGGAGGAGCCGAGTCGGGAGGGAAGGCAAAAGGAGCGACGAAGGACGACTTGTCCGCTGGGGTTGGCGGTGCCTCCACGACGGCTTCTGCAGTAGCTGATGGCGGGTACGTAGGTGCCTGGGGAACGATTGGTGGTCGGGCTGGAGAAGAGGAGGGAATGGAAGGGGCAGGCGCCGATGTTGAGGGAGGAAGGGTGGGGGTGCCTGAGTCCCTGCTCGTCAGCTACCACTCCAAGAACATCCTCGTTACAACCTTGCTCACCCTGAGCGTCCGGAAAAGAGTAGAGTACCGGTGGTGTTTGCTGCTGTTGAACAGCCTCCCACGCCGGGACGACTGGTCCCGCAGAGTTGGGCGGCCACGAGGCGTTGCTGGCCGCCGCTACCGGTGGAGCTGCTGGATACTGAGGTGCTGAAGCTGAAGGGAGTACTGGTGCTGCTGCTTCTGGTGGGGGCGCGGGCGTGGTGGCTGGGAGTTGACCGATGCGGGCGAGGTAAGCTTGAGAGGGTTGGAATCGGTTGGCGGGCGAGTCTGAGGCTGAGCGTGGTGGAGGGGCAGGGACTGGCGTGTGCGGCTTGCTGGTTCCTCCTCTTTCCTTGTTGCGGTTGCGTTTGGACGCCATCAGAGAGTGAGCGGAAGGAGGAAGAGAGGCGAGAGCGGCGTTGGCGCGATTGTCTTTCTCCCTTTCGACCTCCTGGTCGACGACGTGCTCTGCAGAAAGGCACAGGAAACGGCAAGTAAGACTGTCCTTCAGGCCCAAGTCGGGCTGCTCAACGAGAGTCCCCCCGCGCAAACACCGTGGACTGCTTCAGCTCGCGCCGGACTTCGTGCCATGTCCCCCTGCTCCGCGAAAGAGGAGGGCGACTCGCGCAAGTGAGACAGAGTGGAATGGATTGACTATTAACTTGACGTGTAGCCGCAAGATCTCTGGCGGAAACGAACCAAAGCTCGAGCACGGTGCAGCTTACTTCGCAGCTCGGAGTCCCAACTTCGCCAGGTACACCGAGATACGCTGCGAACTCTTCTCCACCGCATTCGCGACCTGCAGCTCACCCGTCAGCAATTTAGGATTCAGATTGGAGTCCGGAAGCTACTCACCAAAGCGCCGCCGACAAAGTCGTCTGCGAGAAGCGATGGTCAGCGAGGAACTTGGCAGCGAGCAGGGAAGCGAACGCACTGAGGAAGACGACGTTCCCAGGCTCGACGAACGTCTTGGAAGCGATCCAGGAGTATGTAACGCGATCACTGCGAGCGGTCAGAGTCAGCCCAACGACGAAGCGAAACGAAACGAGACGCACAGCTTCACTTTCGAAGAGACCAGCAAACTCGAAGCGTCGGAATACGTGAGAGAAGCGCCAACGTCAGCCCACTGAGAATCGAGAGAGTTAGTGTGCAGAAGGCGAGGCCAGAGAAAGCGACGCGCGATGTCGGCAGTCGGCGTGGCCTGAAGCTGGTAGATCGTCGCTCGAGAACCTTCGCCCGTCGCAGCTCGTCTAGTGGCGTCCTCGTGAGTGGCCTCGAGAGCCGCCTTGACCTTTGCAGGGTCGTCCGTATCGTACGCTTCGTGGCCTGCACGCACAGCCGTCAGCGGAAAACGTAAAGGAGAGCAACGGAGCTGAACGCATTGTAGGGATCTCCTCGCTCCCAATCATCCGGAAAGTGAACCCGATTGGCGATGAGCAGCCGCGTATTCGTCTCCAGCAAGTCTCCGATCGTCCGTCCCAGGTCCGCGGGCCCTCCGACGCGAATCTCGCGCGCTGCGAGCCCGTTGGCAGATTGGCGTGCGGATTCGAGGCAGGTGTTGAGAGCTTCGAGCGTAGATACCATGCTGAGAGCTGCTTTGCCGGACGTCTCGGAATCGGCGATGTCGGCGAGAATGGCGAAACCTGAGACGCGAGTTAGGGCCGAAGACTGGGACGGAAGCTGGGAACGAACCGTCGCTCTTGATCTGAGTGAGAGGGTGAGCTCAGGAGATGCAGGATGCAGCGCGGGAAAGTGCGCACCTCAAAGAAGACGATCTCCTGAGGGTTCTCGGCGAGAAAGGACAGGATGTCGACGAGGAACATCTCGTACTGGACTCCTGGCACGATCGCATGCTGGTGACGGAGCGACTGCACCAAGAATCGTCAGTTGGCTGCGTTAAGTGGAGCTAATGAAGGACTTACCCCGTGCACGCCGTCGACGACGTTGAAGAGCGAGTATCTGAGCACGAACATCGAGGAGGTCAAAGTAGATCTGTGAGAGTCGTCAGCTCCCTCCCTTCGCAGCTCGAGAGCAGGAGACGCACCCAGCCGTGAGTGTGCCCGTTCTTCAGTGTTCCCTTCTCCGGCTTCCGCAGAAGACCAACCTCCACAGTATCCTGATCCCCCGGCGAAACTCCAGCGCTCGGCACGAGATGCTCCACCAAGTCCTGCCCCTGGTAGCTCTGAAGCGCACACAGCTCCCCGTCCTCCGCTCGAACATGCCAGGACACCATCTCCAGCAGAAATCCTGTCTGATTGACCAAGATCATCTTGACGCCTGGCGCGGTACGAATGAGAGAGTTGAGAACTCGCAGAGGAGGGAGAGGCGCATCGTGTGGGGCGGGAGCTGGCGAGGGAGCTGCAGGCGGACCAGAGGCTGTCGGAGTAGGGTGTGCGATGCTACCGAGTGTAGGGGCTGAGTCTTGCGGGCTTGGAGAGGTGGGGAGGGCGAGGGAGGGTTGGCCGACTTGGTCCACGTTGAGAGAGGGGGTCGAGTCGAGGGAGAGGTTCTCCAGGTCCGCAGCCGTCACGTCGAACGGGGCTACCACCACGTCGGTGGAGGAAGAGAGGTGGGCATCGTTTGGCAGGCGGCGAAGGGCGAGGGAAGAGAGAGCGGTGCCTTCGCCGTGGAGAACTGGCCTCAACTGCGTCGCAGCCCAACCGGCGACGACGACTTTCGTTCTCTCAAACCACAGTAACCGAGCAGTCCAGCTTGATACCTGCCGTATTACAGCAAACGGATCCATTTCCTTAGAGAAAAATCACCCTGGAATCCCTTCAGCAATCCCCTCTCCTCTCGTTGACGACGACGACGACGACTGGACAGTGACCCGATCTACGAGCGCGACGATGCTGGTGGAGAACAGAGTGGTAAAGCTGAATCAGGGGTTCGTCTACATGGGCCAGCGTGAGGGCTCACCTGGATCACGCACAGCAACGTCCAACGTCGCGTTCTCGACACGAAACGCTCCTGTGCGAGCCTGTCAAGGTCGCTCGCAGCGGTAAAAGCCTGAAGAGCAGTCATGAGATTCCGGAAGACTGAGAGTGTTGAGGAACGTACGCCGGAAAGATGTTGGTACGGGAGCGCACGACTCCTCGTCGACCTCGCCAGGACGACATTTCCCATCAGAAGGGCAACATCAGCTCGGCGCCTACGCCCTCGGAAATGTACTCACCCGTCGAATACCACCCTACTCCCTCCAGCTCGTCCCACCCTTCGTCTTCTCCCCCTCCGCAATCTCCTTGATCCGATCCGCCTTCATCCTCCCCAATATCCCAACGACCTTCTCGTCCGCTCCCCCCGGGTTCGCCCTCCCCTTCCCACCTCCCTTCGCAGCGGCAATTGCTCCCGCATCCACCTCCAGCGCGTTCCACAGCTCGTAGAGCGAGATGACCTCCTGCACGATCTCGAGGACGAGAGTTTGGTCGACGGCGAGGGAGGAGAGGAAAGTGATTGCGTCAGTCTTGCCGCCTGAATATTGCTTGGAGGAGGGAGCGGTGACGGTGGCGGTTGGAGGGTGGAGGGAGAATGCGAGGTAGATGGCTGCGAGGGCGATGAGGTGCGGAGGGTGGATGAGGCAGAGGGAGGACCGGAACGTGTCGTTGACCACGAACCTGCGCAGACTCAAGTGAGCGGAGAAGTGGACGAGGAATGCAGAATGCGTACCACGCCATTTGCAGCGCCGTGTCGTCCATCTCGAGCATCGCATCCCTGCGCTTCCGTCCCAGTTCGCCACCTGCGTTCGGACTCCCGTCGCGTCCACAAAGCTGCACGAGCGATCGGTACGGGTGGAAAACGATGAGGTGAAAGTCGAAAGTCGAGGATTAGGTAGAACTCCATCTCGGCGAGCTTCGTGTTGTCGCTAGGGAAGGTCATCAACCCCATTTCTGCGAGAGATTCCCCCATCAGCTCCTCGCCTCCCCGGCAAGCTAGCTCCAGGGCGCACCGTTGAACACAGCTTTCGCCTCTGAAACTGCGCTCTTGACGTGCACTGGTGTCTCCTCGGCTTTCGCAGCGACGTAACAGCAGGCAGCGGCGACGAGCGGTGGGTCCGTGTCGCAATACGAGTTGCGGAGGTAGTACCGTCGGAAGAAGACGATGGCGCTGGCGATGACTTGCTGGCGGAGAGAAAGGCGCTTGCAGAGCTTCTGTATCACTGGGGAGGGGGCGTTAGCTGCGTGATCGCTGGAGGGCATGGAGCCGAGTCCGTTGAGCTTGCTCGCCGACTCCTACGACTCGAGCCACTCCGGAAGAAGAAAGCTGTAGTCCAGATAGATCCGCTGAATGCCACGCAGCTCCTGCTCCCTCCTGCCTCCTTCACAGGAGCAGCTCCACCATCGCGCACTCGAACCGTCAACCGGAGCACTCACCACTTCCGCTCCAGATCTCGATCCACCCAATCTCTTGCTCCGTAGCATGCCTGAGATCATCTGCACGCGCTGCAAGGAGAGCTGAACGGGGGTGGAGGTGGTAGTTGCTGGAACGCGGGGAGGTCAGCGCTCGGGTTGAGGAGGTGGGGGGAGCTCGAACGCACGCGTGGGACGAGAGGTAGAAGTTGGCGGCCATTCCTACTGCTCCTAGGCTGTTCTGGCGAGTCTGCGGCCGCTCGGAGAGTCGAGGCGAGTGGACGAGGGCAGAGGAGACGAGGATTCACCGCCCTCCCTTCTCCTTCCACCACCTCAGCTCAGCTCACCTCCTCCCAGCTACTCGCCATGTCGGACGACACGCTAAGCAGCTGCCTCGACCTTCTCCGCCGGCTCCCTCCTCAGAACGTCGAGTCCTCCCTCGATCTACTCGTGTCCATCCTCCCGGACCTTGCGGACGACCTTCTCAGCTCTGTTGATCAGCCGCTCAAGGTGCAGACTGATTCAAGTGGACGGCAATACCTGGTGTGCGATTACAACCGCGACGGCGATTCTTACAGGTGCGTTTGGCTGTGGGCTATGGGAGTGCGGGGAGCTCGGGCGCAGGGCTCGTCACCAAGCTCAGCAGGCGTGTGCAGAGCAACGACTAGTTCGCCAGAGCAATAGTGCTGCTGTGACCTATCTGTGGTGGACAGCACGGATCGTTGCCGCTCGAACTAGCCGCTGACACCCTCTCACCAGGTCGCCTTGGACGAACGCCTACTCTCCCCCACTTGCGAATGGCACCGAGCCTTCCCCTAAGATCCGCAAGATGGAATCGGAGATGAATGGGGCGTTTGACGTGTACCGAGACATGTAGGGAGCTTTGGCACGGCCGTTCAAAGGGTGGGAGCTAACCTCTCGCACTCCCTCTCATGCGCAGGTACTACGAAGGCGGTGTGTCGTCGGTCTACTTGTGGGATTTGGAGGAGGGGTTCGCTGGCGTGGTGCTGCTGAAGAAGAGTGCGTAGCGCTCGCGAGATGAGTAGCGAACGTTGAGTGGAGCTGACGCGATTGGTGATGCAGTCAACGATGGCGCCGGAAGCAGCGCGAGCTGGGATTCAGGTGCGTGCTTTCAGATTGGCGTTAGGTTGTTGAGCTGGGGCTGACCAAGCCTTGTCTTTCCTCCATTCTCTCGTCGCCTACTGCGCTCTCTCCGCCCTCTCCTCCCGCCAATCGACTCCGCCCGCACTCCCCTCGTCACCTAATCCTCGCAGTGCACGTTTTTGAGACCTCTGAACGTGGACGCACCGCTCACTACAAGCTCACGTCGACCGTCATGCTCTACATGGTCAAGGGAGTGCTAAAGGGCGAGAAGGCCGTTGTCGAGGGAGATGTTGCGCTCGGAGGTAGCCTGACTCGCCAGGTACATCGTATTCCTGCGTGTGCCGATTTGTAACCGCATGACTGGAGCTGATGGAGCTGTCACAGAACGAGACCGACGCACCGTACGATCCGTCATCCCCCGCGGCGAGCACCGCGTCGCACATCTCCAACATCGGAAAGGTCATCGAGGATATGGAGATCAAGATGCGCAACACGCTCCAGGAGGTGTACTTTAGCAGTGCGTACTCGCTTCTTTCGTTGCCGCCACCTCGGCTGATCCATCTCTGTCCTCTCCTCTCTCGCTCCTCCCGTCACCTTCGCTTCCGCCATCGTTCACGCTTTTTGCTCACACCCTCTGCATCCTCTCCGCTGCCTCTCCTCCGCATCTCATCACGACGCTCCTCCGATCCCTCTCTCCTCCACCCCTCCACTCGCTCGCCCATCGCAGAGACCAAGGAGGTCGTCAACGCTCTCCGCTCATCGGGTGGATTTGCAGAGGAAAATAAGCGGAACGCTCTGCAGGGAGAGCTGGTGGGACTCCTGCGCGGCAAGTCGACGGCTTCGGCCTGAGGAGCTTGGTGGAGGAGGACGGTCGCCACTGTAATCACTACGCAATGCTTCTTGGATCTTGTGCTGCTTCTGAAAGTCCTCTGCTTTGCTGAATCTACAAGGTGAAGGCTGACACGTCGCGGTAGGAGGGGTTGGAGACGTACGCGACTTGGCTCAGGCGCGCGGACAAGCAGCTGGTTCGGCTTTTCTTCAAGGTCTTCGCAAGTTGCGCTTGCGAGAGCTGGTTGAGAGCTTGCAGAGTGCGATCACCTTGAAGTTCAAGCGGCGAAACCTCCTGGACCCCGCTCGAGAATAGCTCGGCTTGCGCTCACGCCCCTCGGCCTTCCTCCACGCGCACGCTCGGCCTTTTTTTGACAGGTGAGCTCTCCCTTTGACCACGACTCGAGCGCAGCTGCTACGGTGGCTCAGCTACCGCCACGCCTGCTCAAGCTGGAGGCGCCCTTACTCCCCCTCGTCCTGACCGCTTTGGTGCTCCTCAGTCGGCTTCTCCTCGCCCCCACGCTCTACTCGGCAAAGCCCACCGACCCTCCGTCAGAGGACTCCGTAACAGAGCAACACCTTCCGCCAGCTCACCACAAGCGGCACGCTCCGACGATTCGCGTCCACTCTCCAGACCGCCTCTCCCCCTCCCACTTCGCCGCGCTGGACTCCGCTCGCAGCACGCCCTCGCCCCCAGGGTCCCCCTCCTTTACCGTCAGCCCACCTCCTACCTTACCCCAGCGGCATCACCGAACGCCACGCCCATCGTTCTCTCTTCCAACGCAGCGGCCAAAGGAGGGCAAGGAGAGCTACATGGCGAGCGCGTCCGGGAGCCAGACGGACGCTGGGGACGGAGCGGACGAGGACAGCACGGCGAGTGAGCGCGAGGGTCCTTTGCGGCGGGGGATGCTGGGAGAGGGATTGATGGAGGGGCGCGACGGGCGACGGCGAGGGCTGGCGGGAGACTCTGGGCGAGGGGAGCACGTTTTGGTCGGCAGAAGGCTCTCCCCTCACCCTGAACCTATCGCAGACCGGCGTCTCTCGTGGGACGGCTTGAGGAGTGGCACCTGGGGGTTCAGCTCTCTTCGACGCGCTCGAAGCTCACGCTCCGAAACGACGAACTTCGCCAGCTCCTCGACCTCTCCGGCCAGCACGAGGACGCCCTCTCCGCCCGCCAGAACCACCCATTCCGCGAGCTGCGACCCCTCCCCTCACAATCGACGACATCACCGCCTCGTCCTTTAACCCTTTCCACCTCTTCCACATCCGCGCCCACCTCGTCCCCGAGGTCGTCCTCCTCGTTACCGCCGTCCTCTTTGCCCTCCTTCGCCTCTACAGCATCTCTCCTACCGCCGCCTACCCTTCCATCTCCCCCCTCCCTCTCGCTTCCCTCGCCTTTCTCGCCCTCGCAACCCCCTTCATCGCCATCTTTCGCCGTCCCAACGCCTACTTCAAGGCCCCCTTTACCGACGAGCGCGGGTACCGAGATGCAGCAGCAGCTGACGACGGTATCGCTGCCGCCATCCTCCTTCCCCTCCTCCTCGCCACCGCCTGCTACTGGGACACGTACTCGAGCTCGAACGGCGGCGGCGCAGCAGTCGGGCTCGGCGGGATTCGACCATTTGGGGACATTTGGGAGTCGGCAGGGATTCACGCCAAGTCGAAGCTGGGCGCGTTCGACCCTGCCGTTCTCTCGACGCCGTTCGCTCTCGCGCGAGGGCTCTTTCAGGCGAGGCACGAGCTAGTTCTCCTCACATCGCTGAACGCGGTCGTTCTCCTGCTGCATCTTGCGCTCTCAAGGACGCTCCTCAGGATCGAGAAGCTGCCGAAGAACAACACGAAGCGGTTCTTTGGCTTCATGGGGGTCTCGGGTGGGATTAGCTTTGCGGTGTACGTCGGGCTGGCGATTTGGGACTGGGCAGCGACGGGTGCGTTCCTTATCGCGGGGTACAAGTTCGCGAGCTGATGTGGATTTCAGGCGGTCTCCCAATCTCTCCTGTCGAAGCCGGCGTGTCGACCTTCATCCAGCAGTCGTCCTTCTACATCGTCTCTCGACTCGCCCGGCGCGGCTTTACTCTCGGCGAGCTCAACACGATGACAGTCGCAGGGAACGCTCTCTGTTTGGAGTTCTGGCGGCTCTCCCGATCACGAGTGCGTTCGCTCCCTCCTCCATGCTCGAGTCCTCGCTGACCATCGCTTTTTCGCACAGTGGCTCTACAAGCGCGGCTACCCTTCCGTTCCTCCGACTTTTCGCTCGCCTACCCCCATCCTCGCCTTCCAGTCCGTCCTCATCCCCGGCGCATTCCTCTCCGGCTTCCTCCTCTCCCCACTCCTCGTCATCAGCCGACACATCGCCTCGAAACCAAGCCACCGTCTCAAGGTCCGTTCTCTCCTGTCCTGGTATCAAACGAGCCTCGCTAACCCCGCTCGCTCGCAGTGGCCCGGCGAACGCGATCGTCATCGTCGCCTCCTCGCTGCAGGCGTCTTCCTCGGCCTCTTCGGCATCGTCTTTGGGATGCTTGGCGGTTGGGCGGGCTGGATGCTCGGTGGCGGCTTACAGCGACCGTGGGCGTGGGCGGTGACGCTCGTCTTCTACGGCGGGGACGGCGTTCCCTCGCTCACGCCGATTCACGGCTGGCAGCGCTGGAAGCGTCTCGTCCTCGTCGCGTATTGGGCAGGAACGATCGTCGTCGCCGTTGGAGGCTGGCAGACGCGGCTGGTTCGCGCTCGGAGGATTCGGATGAGGAACGGCGCGAGCAAGGGCAGTGGGAGCGAGATGACCAAGGGGAAGGAGTCGGCCAAGGTTGGGGCGGAGCAGGCGAGGGAGGAGAAGCGTGTGCATGCGAGCCTCAACATGCGTCGCAAGTTCTTCCATGCGCTCGCGGTGATGATGTTTGTTCCTGGCATCGCTGTCGACGTGCGTTCTTCCTTCACTTCGTTTTTGCGCGCGCTGACTAGCCCGTCTGCAGCCCGCCTTTACCTCCCTCGCCTTCTCGGTCGCGTTCGCCCTCTTCACCTTCTCCGAGTACGCACGGTACTTTGCGCTCTACCCCATCGGCGCGCCTCTCCACATCTTCTTCTCCGAGTTTATCGATTCCAAGGACAGCGGGCCCGTCATCCTCAGTCATTTCTACCTCCTCTCGGGTTGTGCGGGAGGGCTCTGGCTCGAGGGGAGGGGAGTCAATCGGTTCACCGGTGTGCTGGTTTTGGGAGTTGGGGACGCGCTGGTGAGTTCTCTCAGTGCGACTCGTGGTTGAGTCCTCGCTGATGTTCTTTCGCGCAGGCTTCTATCATCGGCAAGCTCGTCGGTCGAGTGCGCTGGCCTGGGACGAGCAAGACGGTCGAGGGGACCATTGCCTTTGTCGTCTCGATCGTCACCTGCGCTTGGGCTTTGCGCGCGACGGGGTTGACTGAGCCGTTCTCCGTGCGTCCTCGCTCTTTCTTCTCCGCAACCTCGCTGACGCCAGTGTTGCCAGCTTACCCGCTACACGATCGCAACGACCCTCGCTGCGCTTCTGGAGGCGGCGTCAAAACAAAACGACAACCTCATCATCCCGATTTACATGTGGAGCATGGTGACGTTGCTCAATGTCTGACCCTACCGAGTGGTAAGGGCGTTCTCCCCTCCTTCCGCTCGCCTTTGCTAACAACATTCCTCAGATGGTTGGAGACTTCATCTCGGCGCTTTCTGAGGTAAAATAGAGCTGTTCATTCGTAGTTCCTTGTTGAGAATCATCAATCCGTGTGTCTGGATATCGGCATCTCGGTATGCGCTTAAGAGGAGACTAGGGGATTGAAGAGGGGCCGGAGTGAGCCACGAGAAGGGGAACTTGCGCAGGAATGAGTGGCGTGCGAGCGTCTCACATGACTGAGCTCGAGATGCGGCCGAAGGCCTCGTCAGTTCGGCGGCGCGATCCTGATTCCTGCGGTTCGGACGAAAAAAGCGAAGGCCGACCAGAGAGTTCGATGATGATTGATGAACGTGGCCGGGGTTGGCCAATCACAGGGTCGGAAATAGTCATACGACTTCTTTCTCCTCGGCATTTCGCAACGTTCCGACGACTTCTTTGGATATGCGCTCCGGATTTAGGAAAAGTCGTATAGTTTCCTTCCTAATCCCAGCTGCTCCGAACGCCCCCTCTCTTCCTCTCACCGACACGGATCCCCTTCCCAGCTCTCCTCCCGCGCACCAACCCAGCCATGTCAGCTCCCTCGCACTACCTCCTCCTCCCCCGCGCCATCTTCCTCCCACTCACTGCGCTCCTCTCGATCGCCAACGGTGGCCTCTCGTCCTACGCTCTCAAAACGTGCGTCTCCCCCTCCCCGGGCCAGCCCATTCTCGTCGCGTGTCGCGTGGTAGTACTTATCCCCCAGGGCTCAGGTATTCGGACCAGAAGAAGCTTGCGAGCTCGTTTGGAGCTACGCTCCATAACTCGGACATCAACGCCGCGGGTGGGATCACGATTGCTGCTGGAGCGTTGGCGGGAACGATTTGCGTGAGTTGGGGGGAGGAATACTCGCGAGGGAGAGACCTGGACTGATTGTGACGCGGGCAGGGGATTCTGTTTCTCGTGTTGATGCTCCGACCTGGGCACGGCGAGACGAACCGGAGCGTGTTACTCAAGGAGGTCGTCGTAGGGACTCTATGTCTGTTCGCCCTCGCGGCTGCGATAGTGTCGACCGTAAGCGATGTTTTCGGTCCCTCCTTTTTCGCGCGAATATTAAACCCCGCGAACCACAACGCAGATTTTCACCACTACACGCTCTGCAACGTTGGATACCTCCTCCCTTGATCCCACCACCCTCGTCGAGCTCCTAGCCGCGCTCGGCTCTCTTCGTAACCCTCTCCCTCTCCCTCTCCCTCCTCCCTCTCGCTAAACCCTCACGCCGCACAGAATACTCTTCCTCCAAGCCTACGCTCACCTACACGATCCTCAACTGGCTCGCGTTCGTCTCGTTCAGCATTTCCTTCTTCCTCGTCTCTCGCGCCGCACGACATGTCCTGGCGAACGGACCGGCGGTGGGCGTGCCTAAAGGAGCTCAGGAGAGGATGGCGGAACCGTACTTGAGGCGGATGTTGGGGGAGAGTAGGGAGGACGCGAACCCGATGTTGCAGACGGCGTAGCAACTCACTTTGCATTGTTTTGGTTTTGGTACTTTGTTGGAGGGTGAAGGACGTTGCTTTGGGGGAGGCGGTGAGGCTCGCCATGGGAATGGCTTGCGTTGGGTAAAGCTACTGGGTTAATAAGGTCCACCATTTATTGCTTCAAGTTGGAATGCGTTCAAGTTCTGTCTTGTTTCGCTAGCGAGAGGGCTGATTTCTGTACGGGAATTGCCTCCGGCCGAATCTGCGCTGTTGTGTCCACTGGTTACTTAGGGTTAGGGTTAGGGTTAGGGTTAGGGTTAGGGTTAGGGTTAGGGTTAGGGTTAGGGTTAGGGTTAGGGTTAGGGTTAGGGTTAGGGTTAGGGTTAGGGTTAGGGTTAGGGTTAGG